>JAUZNK010023811.1:0-20142 GCA_035046665.1 Euphysa ruthae | reverse complement strand
TATAAAATTTATTTAGCGACGTTTCAGGAGTCATGCTGCTCCTATCATCAGTGGTATTGGTTTACCATTATTTTCGCAGTTCTGTATACAGTATATATCTTTTGGTTTTCTTTTTATAAAAGTATAAGTTATTTTTACAGGTAAGAAAGGTCATCTTAGAGCTATCAATTGGTGTCACTCCTTTGACCAGTTTTTCTGTATGAGTGGCTCCATCCAAATTCAACCGTCTTTTTTAAAAAATATTTTTGACATTAATAATTTTTTTATAAAATATCTGTATAATTATATATTTTATTTATTTATTTTTTTTTTTTGCATGATTTTGGTAAATAAATCACTATTGATTTATCTCATGATCTTTCAGAAAAAATTTATATATATGTTATTTTATGTTTCCTTACTATATAACAGCTTCTTAGATTTTGTTTTAGTGTTGAAAAAATATATTATTAAGTATCGTTAATTAAGTCTTCAATTGTGTTACTGGAATAATATTAATAGTGAAAATAACATTTACCTTCAAATCTCGTTGAAAACATTTTTCATTAAAATGAAGATGACATATCCGAGCGTCAGCGCATAGATTTTCTCCTTTAAGGTTGCAACAACTGTTTTTTTAAAGTTTTTATCCTGAGGAAGCTTATAAAAACAAACGCTTTTTTGTTTCCTCATGTCGTTGTCACACCTTACGGAAGTGGAAATACCCATTTTCTAGCGAATAACCATCAATACAAGGTAAACAAATAAATATAAAAAATGTAATAACAACGCGATTGATAACAATTGATCTTTTTAAATAAAAGTTTTATATCTTTCTGAAAAAGTGAATGTGCGCCAGTGACGTTACATAATTTAAATACATCTGGTAAGTTTTAAACACGTGCTTTTTTATATTTCTTATCGTCTTGTTTTATAAATATAAGTTTAAAAGTATGACAATTTATATATCGTTGGAGTCAGGATATTGAGTAGATTAAGGTAAAACTGAAAAAAAAAATTTTATTTATGGTGGTGCCTTTACTTTAACGACTTTTTTTGAAAAACAACATTTTCCAAAATGCTGGGCATTATATCTTCTGAACTACTCATCGAAATTGATTTAGATTTTCAGGAAATGTTTATCATGCAATGAAGGGTGTATATTTCACTATTTAAATGATCAGGTCACCTTTAAATATTTTTTGGTTTCAAATTCTTGTTTTACAATGTGCAGCGTTTTTCACCAATTTTCGGACCCTTTTCAGGTCCAAATAGGGTCCCACAAAAAAAAAAGAAAATATTGTTTTTATTGCTTTTTTGTAACCTCTCTTCAGAATATATAACATATTTTTATCCTTATATGATAATAAACAATTTAGCTCTAACACCTTAATATATTAACTTTATTTAACCTTCGCTATTTGGACCTTCAAAAACCCAAGAGGATACTGATTGAGCGCAACATCAATAAAATTTAATTTATTGGGTTAGTTTGCTCAAATCAAGGGATTTTTTACAATATTGACCTATTTTCTACCATAGTAACCAAAATGATCCAAAATACACCCTCGCCCCCACCCACAGGTATATATTATATATGTGATATATGCATACACTACCATTGTCCATTTGCTATACTTTGATTTTCACTTGTAAAATCCCATGCGATGTTCAACTATGTCGCTTCCACCTTTGTTAAAGTAACATAACTTTTGTAACCCAGTCTATTTCCGCTTATCATCTTTTGTTTGCCCAAGAGTAGGTTTCGTCGTTGACAACAACAACACATTCTTCTTGCCTCTAGCATTTTTGGCGACATACAATGACAACGACAACGGACCATTTATTTGCCACTACATTTCAGTAGATAAATTCACAATTTTTATATCTTTCAACACTTTTGGTATGTCTTTCCTATTTATCGGTATCGTTTCAATACTGGTAATTAATTTATTGTACAGCCAAAGCTCAAATGACAAAGATGTGTACAGCCGATCAAATGATATGCTAGAGGTCCTTTCAAGTTACCCACCAATTACAAACACTCAACTAAGCGTAACGAAAAGTTGGAAGGATGAAATGGGCGTCCCCATTTCTGGGTTTTGACAAATAATTCACCATTTTGGATGTGGTTAATGAAAAACTATTATTTTGAATAAGTGAGACAAATATAATTTGAAGATTTTTATCAAAAAGAATGGTTTATGGTCAAAAAATTAAATTTTAGGACTTTTCAGGTCAGAGCGATTGATCTATCATTTTGGCCGCAAACCCCCCTTTTTTTTTTTTTTTTTTTTTTTGGATCCTGATTGTGATAGAAAAATATTGAAACCCAAAAAAACTGCCTTCCATGACAAAAATTGGATTTTCGAAAAAATAAATTTTGCGATTTTTCAGTTCATCACGACAAATACGTATATACGTTTTTTTTTTTATTATAACCGCTATGAAAAAATATAAGTCACAAAATTGCAACCCTCTACGACTAAAATTAGGGAAACGGCACGTTATTTCCGGAGCCTTGTGCTCTTTCAGAGCCCTGCTGGGTTAAATAGGGTCAGGAAAATAATAACTTTCCAACTGATATTTCCCAGTTTGTAATAACAGCAAATCGCTGTTAGATTCAATAGAAATTTTTCTATGCAATTCACAATAATTGTATCATCAACAAACAGTTTAGTGGATGATAATAAATCATTGGGTAAACCATGATTGATGAGAAAAAGCAGAAGTCTTAAGACTGATCCCTGGTAAACCCAAGCAGTTGAATCATTCCATGAGGGATTTAGTCCGTTTAACACTACTCATTGTTTTTTATATTTTAAGTAATTCTCCAAAACGTTATAAACTTCTATATTAACACCATAATATCTTAATTAAAAAAAATGTCAAAGCTTATCAACTGCTTTTGACTTATTTAAAAATACACTCACCTCTAGTTTTAAGAAAAAGGTTGCCATCAAAAGCTTGATAAATCTCATTTGTAATAGCAATAATTGATTAACACAGGAAACCCCAAGTCTAAAGCCTGATTGTTTATATGTAAGTGACTTATTATCAGTGAAGTGGTTAAAAAGATTGTTGCAAATAAACTTTTCGAACATTTTATCGAATATTGGTAACAGAGATATTGGTCTGTAATGGTTGATGAGTTGCTTGCTCAACTTTTTATGAACAGGAACGATAGCTCCTCTTTTCGAATCAGCAGGAAAAATTCCTTTTTTAAGGGCGTTTTTAAAGATTATTAACAGAGGAGGGGTAATAGAATATCCACATAGTTGGATCATTTTTATTGATCAACCATCAAATCCATGAGCTTGTGTGGATTAAGATCTCTAATGATCTTAGATAAATCATCATGGTTAAACTCCAGATAAACGGATTTCGGTAATAAAAACTGGTAGCAAGCAATCATTTAGTAAAGTACTAAATTGTTTAGAGAAATAATAAGACTTTCACTTTATTAACAAAGCGATGCAATATATACCAATATGCCTTAGAAAAAGTGGCAGGATTATTCAATTTGTTTCTAAGATTTCAATAATGGGATTCCTTACTCAAAGAAATTAGATCATATCAAGATTTACTGTGTTCATCAAGAAGGATTTTATCTCCCCTCCTTAAGCCCCTAGAGATGTATCTCTTATAAAGACGGTTATTGTGGCGTAACACCCTTATAAATCCGTGGTGGCTCTTTAGCCTTGCAAGACAAAATTTCATTGGGTATGAAATTCGTGAATATGTTTAGAAGAGTTTCAGAGAAAATTTTTTTTTCAGTGAAAACTATTTGACGATGTCATGCATCAGTTAGAAAAGGGAGATCACCAATTTCTGGCAAAAGGCTTGGTTGGGTTGTAAAAAATAGATCAATACAAGATGGAGTTTTATACGATTCAGAATGTGTGGGTTTTTTTAATGAGCTGAGTATGAAAAGCTGTTGGAAAATTTCTTTTTTAGGATTTAAGATAAATTTTTATGCTTTCAAATAAGAGAAGAGTTGGACATGGAAAAATCAGAAATGATGGAGCTCACAATAAGAAAAAAAAAAATGTATAACAGACTACTAGCTGGGATATGATTACTAACTGGTATATGATAATTCAGGATGGCCACTTGCCCTTGAATTTCAGGGTTTTTTGTGTCCTTAAAAAGTTGTCATGAATTTACTAATTGTCCTGGAAATTTTTGCTTTGTCCTTCAATTTTGATATTTAACATTTCCGGCAAAACTTCGTATTTTATTCTAAAAATTCAGGAAGTATTCTGTGTAATTATCTTTCTACAATTATTAAGCTCAGTTGACATCAAAATTACGTATAAGATTATAGCAGGAATTAATTCAAGAAGGTTTTTAGTCGTTACTTTGTGTTAATTTAGCCGGCACTAATTGAAATTTTTTAGTTTGTTATTTTCATTCTAGAATTTAATGTGTTTTGTGCCATCAAACTTTTCATTTTCTTTAGCGGTGTGGTGATAATATTAAAATAAAAAAAGTAAATAAGAGTGCCGCTTTAATGGTGGATGGTTGCGGGATAACCAATTTAATTTGCGGCTAAAAGAAGGAGATAAATAGACTCTCTTAACTCTACCTTCACCTCTCGATCTACTGAAAATCCACAATAAACGATATCAACTATAGCAAACAATACAGTTGTAACTGAAGGAGAAATTTTGTGAGTGCTAGATACTCTTTTGTCTCATAATTGATTTTGATCATGTGTTGGTAAAACAAAACTGTTCGTTTGCATGTTCCGGGATAGTGGCATTGCTAAAGAATTTAAGATGGGTAAGACAAAGCGTTCTTTTTAAAATAATTTTGGAATTAGCTCCATAAAACAGTAGTGTCCTTCAGAAGCAGATCATTTCGGCACCCTATTTTCTTATCTCGTATAATGAAAATAATTTTAGTAATTTTACAAGAAATACAAATGGATACACATGTTCGCTTTTTTAATAGTGAGACTGGGTTGTTTGAAACTAAATATTTTGATTCAACATTTCTGTGAAGAGCTAACAGTAACAACCGCCATATCTAAGATCTTAAAATTTTTTCATCTTTTCCTCAGTGCAGAATGCTTCAACTTTCTTTGGATACACCCAGTGTTAACTGGGATGTTCTTGCTAAGCACCATAACCATAGAGAAGAAATAGAGTTTCCTAAAGTAATAAATGCTGACAGTTGTAAAATACATATAGTTTAGGTGCATTATAGACTGCATTCAAGTCTAAAGATTGGGAGCTTGACAAAATACTCAAAGCAATGCGGTGTTTGGTTAATGATTCTCCAGCACGGAGAGACATCTATTTCAGAGAAACAATGTGCGATACCTTGCCAATTTCATTTTGCATAACCTGATGGATCCATGATGGTCCTATTGCTGTAAGAGAACTCGAAATCTGGCCAAATGTGATAAAAATCATTAAATTTTGGCATTCTCTTTAGTAAAAGTAAAAGTCCTCAAAATAGCAAATCATACGACACATTAGTTCACCACCATACTTGTTCTTTGATTGAAGCAAACTTACACTTCTTTAAGTATCTTGCTTTACTTCTGAAGTCCTTCTTAGTTAGCTTTCAATCTCATAAACCAATGCTTCCATTCTTATGCAGTTCCTTTGAAAGAACGATGAGAAGTATAATGAACATTTATGTAATAAAAGGTATCATAGAAACGGTTCCCACTCGTTATAAATTAAACAAAGTTGATGTGGCCAATAAACCTACTTTCTCCTAGTATTGTCTGTTTAGATACAGCAACAAAGTTGTTGCTCAAAAAATCTAAAGCAACTGATTGTTTGAAAAATTTGTTTAAAAGAGATTGCTGAGCTGTACTTATTAAATTGGTTACAAATTTACAAGAGCGAACACTGTTACAATTTTGCATTGTTCATAAATCGTAAATGTTTTTTGCTTGTTGAAATGATTCACTTCAAATAAGAATGCCTATTAAAATTGGATGGTCTGGTAGAGAAGCTTTACGAAATGAAATGGATTACAGCCTTAGAATCAGATTCTACAAAGCAACATTTCGACAAATTAATGACATTAGTTCATCATGAGTATATAGATGAATTTCTTGCATTTAACATAATTGTTGACCAGCTAGATGTATTCTTGATGCATTATCTCATTTGTAACAACAGATTTTCATTACTTTGGAATATTTGTATAATTTTATTTACTTTTTCATGTGGGCAAGCGGCTGTTGAATGTAGTTTTAGTGTAAACAATGGTATCTTAGTTGAAAATTTGCAGCAAATGTTGTTGATTAGACAGCAAATCGTATACGATTGCATGAAAGTAGCGTTGAAGGATGTGAAATACTTGAGAACTTTTGCTGAGTTGTAGTGGTGCTCTTTCAAAATGTGTTTTAGCTTTGGAAGAAATTAAGAAAGCTGTATGGGAAACGGAAAAATGTGTGAAGAAAAAATTAGTTCAAGAGAAAATCGGAGAAATTAAAAGAAAGAAATCATTAGTTGAAAAATGTGTTACACAACTGTAAGTTGACATTTAGAAGAATAGTACAGATGCAGAAGAGAAAGAAGACATGACTTTGCTGGTCAAATTTAATTCATTTCGAAAAACTTGTCGCGAAATAGAACATGATTAAAACTCTCGACGCAGCAGTTGCAAATTTAGAAGAAGAGTTGGAAGGATAATCTTTTAGATGATGCCAGCAAAAATTTTTGTTTACTAGGAACTCTTTTATTACCATTACCTGCTCTGTTTTGATGTCCTTGCCCTTAGGTCTTCTTTACATTTTTATTATTTTTTTGAACACTCTTAATAGAGAAGCTTTCTTCTCCCACATCAAATTAGGTCTATCATAACAAGCAACGTTTTATCTTTTAGTTGTTATAAACATCTAGTTTCGAATTTAGAGAACATTTCTTTTGTTTAGTACTTTTGAGCACTTATCATTTTCCACAAATCCTAATTTCAATAACATTCCATAAGTTGTAGTTCTCAACTTAGTATCAATATTGCTTTTAGACATTTATCCTAAGACCACGTCTTCGGGATTAGCTTCATTGTTTGGATTACATCAATTGATAATATTTACTTATAATGTTTTAATGTTTTTTTTAGTTGACATTTATCAAAATTTCTCCTAAAGTTGTTTATATCAATTTTTGTGTAGACAAAGGGAATAATCGTCAGGAAGCTGTTATAAGTTGTTGGAAATAATATATTAGGAGAGGTAATTTATTTTAGAAATTATTATGGTATAGCTAATACAAATAAAAACATATTTAAATCAGTAATTGTACATATGAATTAGCTCGTCCAAATATCTAAGAGCTGGAGCTAAATCTGCAGTAACATCCCCATTTTTGCCACCAAATTTTGTTTTGTCATATTAAACTTATGCTAACATAGTGATGATTTACATTATATAAAATATTTATAAAATTGAAGAGACGATGGGAAAGTTGTATCTAGATGCCAATAGCAACCAGATAAATAAAATTATAAATAAAAAAATATCAATTAAAAAACAAAATTAAATCTTATAAAGAGTTGCAAAGTTTTTTCTCTACGACACCTCTAACCGAGGGAAAATTTTTTGGGTAGAATGATCATCGCTGGAGAAATACTACCGGGTAAATTCCCCACCCGTCGCCGGCTGGGGTGGGTATCCAGGAGATGTTAGAGGCACAAATTTATTTGAACGGGCAGATAATTAACGATTTTTCTAAATAAAATTTACGGTCTGCTCTATGAAAAGCGCAAGGAAGAATTAACTTTTGTTACTTTGGACCTTAATGCATTCTAATTTAATGAAACTAAAAAAAAAAAGATTTTTTAATGAGAAAACTCAAAAGGTTTGCGAAAAACTATTACCTCAACTGAATTCTCATCAAGTTGATTTAAAGAAGAAATGAAAAATAATTTGTTGCGGCTTTAAATTTTAGGGAAGCGTTATTATAAATGGCCAGAAGTTTCGCTGTCAACGTAAATAGTTAATTCAGCAAATCATGATGTTAAAGATATTAAACTAAATTTTAATGGTTATGTGGATTCGCCTGCCATTGATTTCTCCCTGATAATAGAATTAAATGGAACACTTAATAAATAATATTTACAACAACGATTCGGTCATGTAAGATTATGGATGGTTTAGGTTTTATAGTTTTTTTATTTTCTCCCGGGTGACCATAGTTATCTTGCTAATATCTTACATGAATTTACCGCTAATTTAAAAAAATTTTTTTTTTTTTTTGTATATATATATTTATTTCCCATTATGGTGGGAGATCATCGAAAGTCAAAGTTTTTAAGAGATGATTACCGACTAATTTCTTAATTGGATTAAAATCTGATACTTTAATTTCCAAATTTCAAGGTTCGAATTTTTTGGCCGCTATAATATAACTTTTGCTTTCAAATTCCTTGTCATTGGTAAATTTTCATCTCTAGTTTGGTTTAGAAGGTTTATAATTTAAATTTATTTTAAAATTGTATTTTTAAAGCAACATGTTTTTTTTCCTCGTTTTAATATGACCAGACATTTATACTTTCTCCAAGTTATTTTTTTTTTTATGATTGACAGAAGCAATATGTTTTTTGCGTATTTATCTAACTTTTTCGCGCTTTATTAATCCTTTTCATTTTTGATACTACATTTATATTTTGTATACATTATTATTTAAATATATTTAGTTAAGTATATTAATTAAATATATAAATTAAATACATTAATTAAATATCTTATTTTTGCAGACATTCTCAGCTAAGACATAGCTGAAACAGCTAGGCTGTTAATAAATATACCAAAGATTGAAATCCTAGATTTTAATGTGGTGGTGTTTGCAATGGAAGATATATTTATAAATATATAAATAGACTTTACGATGAGATGTTTTTGGACGTCTTTAAATCGGGCATAAATCTATAAGTAAGTTCATAAAATATTTGACCATTTCGATATTTCGAAAATGAAAATCTCATTAAAAACAACATATCATCCCTTGCAGACTGGAATTAAAAAAAAGAAGAAAGATCAAACTCATCCAAACTACAAATCATAGATAGTACTGTAATGGAGCTAGTTGACTAAATGACAGATAAATTTGACAATGGCAAATTTACTTTACTGCATGAAGTGACAAACCGGTAGAAAGGAGTGAAGGTCAGATAAAATGAATTACTTATATAAAATGGAAGTGACGTAATGTACATAACTGCTGATAAAATACCGACCAGATGAGTAATTGCTGTGTTTTGAGAAGAGAAATTTTATTTCAGTCTACTGCTGGAGTATTTCATTGTCATATCGTCTCTTTACGATATTCCTGACGATTTCACCGTTATAGTTTTTCCACAAGTTCAATTAAAATGGTCAATTTTCACGTGTGTCGGCTATTAGAATAATTCACTCTAAGTAAGATTTTTGCTGTTTAAAAACTTAAGCGAGAATATTTATTTAAATAAATAAAAATTTAGTTAATAAACATTTGACTTAAAACAGATTAGAACAAAATGTGTAATATGACTAAAATTCAAGCAATGATTGCCTTCCAAAACTCTTTAAAACCGTTTAAGCAGATTTGCAAACAAGTAGATAAAACAATACATGCGCAAAAATTCCTAAGAAGAAGGATCACTTCTCTGTTAGATAAAGCAATGCAATATAGTTTATAATTATCCGCAAAAATGTCAAATTACTTCTTTGCGATAGTTAGTAGAAAGCGATATTTTGTTTATACCGTAGAGGTTTTATATCAAGTATACGGCTCCATTTAAGTCTGGCCAAGAGTAGAAACGTTAAATTATCGATGGTTTATACCGCATGCAAAAGTGCGTTAAGTACTTTACATAAAAAGATGCGCCCGTTCATGACATGATAGTTCAAACGACCCACTTTCCTAATCAAAATAAACAGGTTCTTTGTCTTTCGACAATTTGTCTTCCGGTTAATTTTCTTTTTGTCATTTCGTCTTCCGAGAGTTTTAATTTTTGACATATTTTACCTTCCATTTGTTTGACCTACCAATCGTTTCCTTTTCTGACTAATCTTATTAAGACGAATTCATATTATTCATACTACTGCCCTGGAGTTAACTCGAATAAGCGCTTAACCTTTTGGGTAAGTATATAAGGCAATCTTCAATGGGCTGTATATAAGCCTAATTTAAAGAGAGAAATGGAAACATTTTATCTTCCTAAATGGAACGGAATTTTGGTTAAATGAATTAGTTTTTATGAATTCTGTAATTCGTGAAATTTATGAAGCAAAGAAGACTTTATGAAAATATTTGGTACTTTGCAGAACAAATTAATACTGAGGTATTTTAACGAAGACTCGCCATATGAAACACATTTTATATGTGGGATATGGAAATCCATTAAATCCATTTGTGAACGAAGACTTAACTCCAGCTTCCTCCTTTGTAATATGTCAGTTACTATCGAGTTGCCTTGTATAACTCTAATGCTAAAACTTTTATGATGGACTGAAATAGAACTATTAATTTTTGATACTTCCTTAAAGGACAGTTTATCTTGATTATATACTAATCTTAATGCCCTTTTATGTATTCTATTTATTTTGTTGTTCAGACTCCGGTCGTGAAACATCCATACTAATGGACGATACGAAAATTGTGATTCTATAAATGATTTAAAAAGTACCCTTTTCTTTTAAAGTGACATCTTGCCTCATCCACACATTCTCTCATTGGCTGGATATGATTGAATATACAAATAAAAAGTAAATTGTTTTTAAGACAGGAGAGGGAGCCACAATTAAGTTATTTTAAAATAATTAATTTAGCAAGCTGACACCCAAAACAAACTCTATCTGAATAGTTTTTTCAACAGATAAACATTTTGTCGATAAGAATCATAGGATTTATTTTACATTTTGATGATCGATAAAAAATGTTTCGTAAAAATATTTAACCTTCAAAAATAACACTAAACTACAGAGAAAACCTGTATAAATTAAATCATAATTTTTTATACTGGTATTCTTTATACGGGTGTTTAAAAAAAGAAACCGTTTATTATATTTTTTTTTTATAAATATGTTATAAAATAAAATAAAGTCGGCAAATTGGATACATAAAGCATACTTACTCGTTCTTTCGGTAACTTTAAAAAGCTTTCTGTTGTGTTATTGACCTCTTCAAAAACTCTCAACACTAACTACACGATAATATTTTGTATTTAAACTGTACTTAGTTTCACGTTTCTTTTGTTCTCTACTTTTGCGCTTTTACAAAGTTACCTGTAACATACCTATTAAAACCGGGCTTTTTTTGGCTTGTGCAACACCTGAGGGTGGGGGCACAAAGTGCCCGCGGCCAGTTACTCCTGATTTACTCCTAAACAACTACGAGTTTTGTAAAAGAATTTGGCTCACCAGTAGTTCAACTCAATATAAATAAATGCTTTGCTAAAAATGGCATGATGACATCATTGGCACCTGTTATTACGTCATGAATAACAAAGTGTTTGTCATTTTTACTAATTTTATTTGAAATAATATATTTTTTAAAAATTCCTTTCAAAAGTGTTAAAATTTACTATAAAATATGCCAACCAACTAAATCCTACAAAATAATATTGCTATACAATATATACAAAGGACTGGGCGCTAATAAAGGTTTAGTGCCTCAAGCAATGTTTGCAATATATTCAATTTTTAAACTCGATTTTTATTTGTTTGTCAAAGTTTTGGGTGTCTGGAAATGTGTTGATAGATTACTTGGTCTATTTATTACTATTACAGGTAAAACCTTTTGTTATTTGCTATATTGGGAAAAATTCCACGACCGTAGCATAAATACAAAAAAAGATGCGGCCATTTGAAAATGCCGTGGGAAATTTGTGCCCACCGGTGTTAATAGGGTTAAGTGGATTAACTTTTACGTGGATAAAATTTCGCATATACACTCGGATTAGAAGGAATCTTATATATACTGCATTATATGCTATTACTCTGTTTGCTATTTTAGAATGATATCAACTCTCCTTTTTTTGTTATGCTGTGTTCATTTCGCTCAAACTCGAGGTATGACATGTTTCATGTATTTACTAAAATAATAATTTATATATTAAATCTTTTAAAATTGGTTTTAAAAAATCAAAAACGTTAAAAAAAAAAGTCACTCGTTCTGTAATATAGATTTATTCATTTTGCCTTCAGATTTTTGGGAATCATATTTGCTAATAGTGCAATCTGTTAGCTGAAAAAGTGTGCACTTTCTGCTACAAGCACGAAAATTTTTACAATACTTAATATGAGTCATAGATTCGAATTTCGAAGAGAACCAAAACTCAAATTAAATTATGTGTATTTTACAAACCAGATTCGACTTCTGGCAGGAAAAAAAATTTACCTGTTTCAAAAAAACAGGGGGTTAAGTATCAATAAAAAAATATTACAGTGCTGATTCTGAGTATAATTCACTCAGAAACTAACAGAAATCAGTTTCACAGTTATATTCCCATTATGATATTTTCATATAAAACCTTACCACGTTATTTTATTCAACTAAATTTTCAAAAATAAATATTCTATATTAACCTTTTAACCCCTGAAACACTAAAAAGCGAATATATACAAAATTATCCACGTTTTACGTTCTTTCAATGTCTTAAAATATCGATACTAAGGCATGAATATATAGTCAAAGGTTTATAATATTAGTATTAGCATGCAAATGTATCATAGAATATTTTGCTGTCAAGTTACATAAAAACCTAACTGTTCTCGTTTTCACTTTGAATGCATATACCATTGCAGCTGCACAGTTCTGTACAAGGCAGGTCACGCTTTTCGTAGAGACATCTACCTTTGCAGCCTTTCTTGAAGCCACAGTGCTTTAAAACTGACAGTGCTTTCGATGCTTCTGGTTTGACCATCCCTGTAGGAGAGTACCCATCGTAATTTTTTGTCCATCACATAAAGTTACGTCGGGTAGTGATTGGTTTGCTGAAAGTGACTTGCCCGAAGCTGTAAATAGCATGTTGATAGTGTTCATTATCGATTGGTAAAACCGGAAACTTCATTAAACTAATAACATTCATAAAATACTTACAATTTATAGGTTCTTATAGTGATCCAAACTTTTGTAAGAATTTAACAAGCAGTATTTTTGTGTAAATATTATATAAAAATCGTATTTAAAAGAACGTTACCAATTTTTTTAAATAAATATTTTTGTTTTGTTGTAAATCTAAATAAATTAGCATATACAATTAAAGGCTCACCCGGCTTGGTAGACAGCTCGTCTTTTATGTTGTATTAGCACGTCTTTTGTAGGGCGAATATTCTCCACAGTTCTTCATTTTTTTGTAAGCAATGACCGCCGACATATATTTACATCTTCAGCAGTCGTAGTTTTGTTGTATAGTAAGCAAACATAACACTCCAAAAGATTAGCATCTTCGTCACTAACGTGACCGATCATGTTAGAAAATTTGGTAAATACACTTGTTACGTCATCAAACATGTTCCAAATTTCCCAAACAATTTTTATTCCTCGACCTTTATTTTAAGGTTATGAAAGTTTTAAACCTCAGAAAATAACATGTTGTGTTATTCATTTTTAAATTATTTGTCCTGAGGAAAATTCTATTTATAAATGGTTTATTATGAAAATGTTATAAATACATACATTCGACAACATATCATATGTATAACGCGAATCAGTGTTTTACTTCTACTATCGACTATTTTAAACAAATTAACTATCGTCCCCCTAACCCGATAGTTAATTTGTTTAAAATTTTCCACCTCCTCCCATTATTAATTTTAATTAAAAATAGAAAAATTTGATGCAGAAAAATTGATTCGAAATTAGAACTTCAGAACAAAGCCGTTCTTTTTAAAGTTATTAATATATTATTTACAATATATTAATTATTATTAATAATTATATTTATTAATCAAGTTGTTATGAAGCTGGTTCCTCTCTAAACGAGATTTACACTCGACGAATAATAATGTGTACAATATTTTTCAATAAATTGACCAACATTGTTAAAAATTGTTCAAAATATTTAACAATAAACTGATATCAATTACTGAAATATCACGTATTTGTGATAAAAATTCCAACCCCTCCAATTATTCCAACTCCCTCATTATTAATTCTAACAAAGGTTCCAAACCCCCAATTATACCATACCCAAACCCCCTCCCATCATTCGGGAGTCGAGAGTAACTGACAAAAATAGCTTTGAATTATAAACCAAAAACAGAAAGTCAAATTAGTTAAAATTTAGTTAAAATTTAAGTTAATAAAAAAAAAATGTAAGTACCTGGAAAAAGCGGAAACGGTATCACAGCCAGTATACGCATACCAAAAACACAATGCAGAACATTTTCATGAGCCAATTTCTTCAGCATTTGTGTGAATTGGAAGCCACACCCAATGTTTTCCAGTTCCGTATTCAATCCATAGCTTTTGTAAATTATGTGATGTTAATTAGTAAAATTTGGATAAGGCAATTATAACCACATAGGCATCAACGGTTACAACTAGTATGTTTTGATGGTTATTTTTTACATGATGTAACACATTGATGAATATGCGGGTGTCGACCTCTTCGTGATTGCATGGAGAAAGATCTGACGCACTCTCCTCGTAGTTTGTAACTACTTTACTTTTAACTGTGCACACCACTTGAACTTTGTTGTTTATTGTGACTAACGTGTTAGCAATTATTGGAAACAGCTCAGATATATTTTCATCCACTAGCATAAAAATTTTCCAAACCTTTGGTATAGGAGTATCTGTTGTCACTTTGTTACGTCGACCACTTCCACTTCCTTGTATCGGCTCCACTTTGATACTGTGTTTTTTGTATGTATCAAAAACGATATCAACACGTGTTGTTGACTTAATCTTGTTCTTTATAAAGCTGTCTAACTCTGAGTTAGAATATTGGCGAAAAGTTTTCGAACTTCTTGGTGGGACGTAATTCGTAATATCAACCGCTAATGTTTTATATCCAGCGGACTCATCTTTTTGTTTGTCGTTTGCAGGACATACCAAGTTTTCGTTTTTGCTTAATTTGTTTTGACATATTAAACGTAATGACCTGACTGTAATATTTATTCCCGGTGGCTCGCAAATCGTTTAAAATTTCCTTTTTTTTTGACTTGGGCCTTTTAATGTTTACTTTAGTTTGTTGACTTATTGTAGTTAATGTTTTAAATTTTCAATAACAACTATTTTAAGGAAAATATGCTGAAGTCATTTTTGCTCATTTTTTTTATAACTACCGTATTTCCTCGAAAATAAGCCGCGGCTTATTTTTTTTTCTGAAATGAATTTATTCGACTTATTTTCGAATCGGCTTATTTTCGAGGTGTTTTCGGAAAAGAGACGTGAAAAAACACGATAAGAATAATAACACTAAGTTTTTAAAATGTTTGTAAAATATTCCACAAACAGAAATTGTCAGTTTTGTAGCACAATGCCAATGTCCTCTTCTAAAATATCTAACAAGTCGTCAATTACAATTTCTTTACGGTTTTCCTCTCATACATCATCTTCAATGTCAACGCAGACGCTGCCTTTGGACCCCTCTTTTCTTTTTAATTGTTCGTAGTCTATTTCATCTGGGCTTAACTTCATCAATTCTCGAAGTGATGATTTACCATCATACAAAGAACTTCCTTGATTCAAACAAGTTATTTCTTTTACTTGGCCACACACACGAAAAGATTTTCTGATAATATCAGGGCTCAGAGATTTCCATGCCTTTACCACCCAATCACTAAGTAACGTTTTACTGGCAGCACGAATATTGCCTTTTGGAGTGTACAATTTTTCTCCATTCGCAACCCAATCATCAAAAGATTCGATAATGGAGGCTTTAAAAGGCTTGTTCCAGCTTACATCTGGTGCCTGAATTTTGCTTTTTTCATATTTGTTTCAGAAAGTGCACAATTAAGTCAATTTTTACAACTAAGAGTCTGCAATATAAGCTATGGTCAAGAATGAGCTTTATTTTTCACTGTATTATTCTGCCATAGGGATTGAAACTGAAACAAAATTTATAAAATGCTTGTTTATTTCCTAAACATCGCCTAAATTAACGCTAGGCTTAGGATCAGGTCCATTTAACACTGAAGAAATTGATATGGTCTATATTTGTAAATGCACCAACTTTAAGGGGAGTCAATTTTTTTGAAGTTTTTTGTTTTTTTTTTTATTGTTTTTTTTTTTTTTCTAATGAAAACTATGAAAGAAGCATGGTAATAAAACTGTACATTAAAATTATTTATTTTATTGATTTCTCCGTCTATATAAGTTTTGGCATTTAAAGACCTATTTGTTTTAAGATTTTGCCGTCTTTAGTAATGAATTTTAACAATAACAGATTGTTGTCAGGATGTTATGAATATTAAGGAGATTTTATATAAATCTCTCTATTTCGATCTTTAGTTATCTGTAATAGGCTAATTTAGGATTGACTGATCTTAAATTCTAATCACATTAAATCTAACAACATTAGTATTTGGGGCTTCAAAGCTCAAAAAAAAAAGCCTTTTCCTTTAAAGATTGCTGGATCCAAGGTGGTTACCACAGGCCAGGAAACTTCATAAAGAATTGTAAACAATGTCGTTGCAATTATGATGGGTCTTGGAAATGCGATCCCATATGTACATATCCATCAATCAGATGTTACTACCCAGAAAAACTTGTATTAAAACGTGTGGAGGTATCAGTTGGATGTCATTGTAACCAGTATAAATGTGAAGATCCTACGCCACATCTAGGTAATCTATATAACTATTGGCAAATCTATAAAAAATAAATAAAATAATGATCGTTCAACGCTATATATTTTATTCAAAACCGCTGGGAAGAATTTTTTCTGCATTTTAATCTCAATTTTTATTCTAAGAGAGTAATAAAAATTCTTTAACAATTGAAGCAGGAAGTTGCATTTATTAGGGAACTAATTTTCTATGCATGAATAAAGTAGGAGTAAGGTCTTAAAAATGCGAATTAGAAATTTTCCTCTAATAAATATCCACTCTATGATTAGTGTCCCATCCAAGAAGCACAATACGAACGAAAGCTTTACATCTACTTTGATATGTATTGAGAAATGGGCATAAAATTTTTTGTTGACCGTTTACTGACGTCGTTATGGAAACGAATTTTCATTTGTATCAAGAATTGATTTCCCAATTTTTTTCAATTATAATCAATTTGGTTTCTATGGAGAAAAAAGAAATTAATTTTTGTTCTTACTTGTTAAAAGCATTTTAATGATCTTATTTTGCCCCAAGTTTAAAATGTCTATTACTTAGTATAAAGTTTCAAAATTTAAATTTACAAAAATTCCCTCACTATCATTTAGGCATGTGTTATGACTTTTTCTAAAGATTAAATTATCACCTAACTGTTTTCATTTTCAAATTAAATACAATGAAAATAAAAATTATGCTAAAGCGCCCTCTTAACAAGCGCCAACTCTTGAAAATAAGGTTTTATAAGCACCCAGAGTGGTTAAAAAGCGGGAAACAATATGGGTCATTATGCTGTGACAAAATCACGCCAATTTCTATTGGAAATTGGAAAAAAATTTCTCTTTTCCCAAAACTTTTTGGTTTGTAGATATCAGCGTGAATGCCTGGCTGTCGGGTGGTTTGCCTTTTTGGCAAAAAAATAGAAGACCGATTTTCTATAAACATTCAAAGTTTTTCTTTGGCTAATATTTGTATTTATGAATGCTTGAAATTAATATAATAAACGTTAAAAACATTTAGCAGGATTAATTTTAAAATTTAAAACTTTTAATTTAAAAACTTAATAAAGAGATTCAAAATATTTTGTCAGGAAATAATGGGTATGAAACAAAGACCAAAATACACATTTAACAATAATTTTGTTTCAAATGATAAAAAATATTAACAAAAATTCTAACTTTCAAATAAATTTATTAATAATGGGTTTATTCTTTGAGGCGCTGATGTTTTTTGAACTTTGCAAGTCCTTTGCCTATTTCGTTGTCAGTTGATAATTTCTTGTAGTTGTTTAGATATATGTTTGCAATTGTTCTGTTTGTTATATTTCCCTTCCTTATGAAATGAACATCACAAATGAAACTTTCAGCGAGAAGGTATGTTTCAAGGAGATGAATAACAGCAATTCTCACTTCAACATTACATTTTAAAATCTCAAAGCAAAATTCAATCAACGGAAACCCCTCCCTGACATACATAATCTACTAAATTTAAAGACGGGGTTTTTAATCCACATCGTGAAAGTGTTTAAACAATCAAAATCCTGGTTGTTTTTAACAAACTTTTTCGAAGAAGTAAAATCACAACAAACATCACTTGAAACCTCCAGCAACTTTTTTGCAATAAATCAAGCAATACACACTACTGCTTCTCTACTATCATCATATAGTTTCAAATCCTCCTCTTCGTCAAGAGGCACACTAAGATTAATGATTAAATTATCTAACTCTTGTCATCAGTTTGTGCCTCTAAAACAACTTTTACATCAATGTCTTCTCTCAAAATGTGTTTTATTTTTATTATTCTCTCTGACTGAATAACATCTTTTTGCGACACTAAAAACCGACCACCATTCATCTGTCTGTATTGTCCAAATCATCTTTTGATTGGGTCGCTTTGGAATCGTGCTGTAATAACAAATGAATTGTCTTCTTTCGGAAGATCTTCAATTAAGTTGGCATAGCACTTCAATGTCAGCATGATCGCAGAGCTTGTTTGTTTGGTTAGTGAAAACTTTTCGCAATTTGGAACTATAGAATTTTGCCATTCCTCCACTCAACTAGCTAAAGCACTTAAAAACTGTGGTTTTTTGTCATTCGTTTCGACTGCATTGCCTTAAAAATGATGGGAATTTTTCAGGTTTATTGAATTAGAGATGGTCCACTTCTTGTTAATTAAAGTTAAAAACGAGCATGCCGGAGATTCATCTGGAAAGTAAGATTGTATAGCTGCAATCGTGGACTCATCAAAAATTGCAAGAGCTACAAGAACATTTTGCTTGCAATTACCTGGGCGTATTACTTCGTTTGTAAGCTTAGGTACTTTCCTTAAGTTAGCAGCTGACTGTTCAAAAGTAACATGAAACAACTTCCATCATACTTACAGTAGCTAAAATTCCTCAAATAGAAATGGTGGAAATATGAATACTTTTCTTTGTTAATTTACATTCTCTGCCCTGTCCAAACCAATTGGGTAATGGAAGCGGCGATCCCTTGAAATACAACTTAACATGAAAGTCTATATCAATTTTAATAACATCCGTAATCTCTGGCACTGAAACGCCATTTTTAACAAGTTTGTAAAACAAAATATGGTCATCAAAACGCGAGAAATTGTATTCTGATGGGCACATTGCTGAGCTAAATGAATTAAGATCTTGTACTTGGTCATTAGTTTAAAATTCAGTCATTTCGTCACGTTGAAAAATCCTCTTTATTGGGGATCTACAGGGTATCGATTCTCTTGAAGATGGTAACTTTCTGTGTCTCTGCTGCTCCAACATAGTAAATTGTTGGTACTGGTATTGGTTTTTTAACTAATTGATAACGCTTACTTTGTTCTCCTTTCTAATAATATTGTGACCAAAATGTTTGAGATAAATATACAATGATTTTGTGTGATACCAATCCTTTCGATTTACAAATTTAATCCAATTTTTTTCTTCTGTTCCTTATTAATTGGAAAACTAGACACATGTTGAGGTTCATCGTCATAGTTGGAAAAACAACCGACAACACAACACCTGTTAACCATATTTATTGTGTTTCTAAAATATAAATACTTAATGTTATAATATATGTAATATAAAAGTATCTTTCCGAAACAAATTACTATTCATAATTTTGGTAATTTTTAAACAAGATAAAAATATTACTATTTATAATATTATTTTATCAACCAAAGCAACCTTCTTCTTATAAAAATTGCTTGTTTGAGAAATCGTTCATTTTTGTAAAAGCAATGCTCAATATAACTGTAAACACCTGTTTTAAATTAAAAGATTATAAGATTTATTGTAATAAATTTAAACAACTCACTGAACTAATAACTAAAATATTATTATTATAAAATTACATAATAATAATCAAACTACTTTTAAATATATTTTACATTTCTTTCTTATAAAAAAAACTGGCCTTCTATTTTTTTACTGAAAAGGCAAT
>JAUZNK010023800.1:0-20149 GCA_035046665.1 Euphysa ruthae | reverse complement strand
ATGTTTTGTAAGTTATGTTTTATAAGATTTTAAAATATAATTTTAATATATTTTTTGTTAGTATATTAATTTTTAATTGAAATTATGTAAAATTAATTTATTATTATTAATTCTTGATTTTGAGATGAATTTGGATGAAAGTAAATGTAAAAATAAATGGAAATTATATAAATTTTTTCAGTATTATTGTTAACTCTGAGATACTATATGAAACATACCATTTTGTGAATGATCTTTAGATGAAATGACAGTTTGGAAAAACTCCTTTTTCTTGTCTTGATTTAAAGCGTATTTAGCAGAACCAGCATCAGCTGATAAAGATGAAGTCTCTTGTTTGTTAATAAAATTGTGTTGAGGAGAATGAACAAATGATAATGATGGATCACCTTGTGTGTTTATAAATTCACGTTGAGAGGATTTTACAGCTGGCAGCAGTAAAGACTCCTGTTTATTTGTAAATTCCTGCTGAGGAGAGTAAATGTAGTGAATATCTGATGGTAAACTTGTCTGAACAGGTCCTGAATTTATCAGGAATTGATTATATGAATTTTGATTTTTTTCTGGTGTCCAAACATTGTCTCTATTATTTTGAGTATCTTGCCTGTCGTTAAAGGTCATTATTTGATTAGGAATGTTGCTTTTAATATTATTTCTCTGTTGAGAAATTAAAGGCAGAGAGCCCATAGCTTCATTTATTGGTAAAGGCATTATTTTATTTCTTGCAGAAAATGGCGAGTTTGGAAATTGCATAATCAATGATTTATCCATGTCATCTTTCAGGTGTGTAACCGCAATATCTTGAGCTGGAAAAGTTTGGAATATATTTTTATTAAGAACAAGCTTTTTCATAATATTCTTTCGTTTTGCTTCTTGCTCATTTGCTTTCCATTCCTTGAAAAAGTCAGCTTGAATTATAGCTTTCTTTGTAGCTTTAGATGGAATTTTATCTCGTGGTATTGAATTCTTGACAAGAAATGAGCCACTGGAAACTATGTGAACCAGAAATTAATTATTTAGATGTGCGAAATGAATGAATATGTTTATGGGTAAATTCACAATTAGTAGGCAGACACAAAAAAGATACGATGTTTATTCTTTTTAAATAAATTTACTCACACATATCTACCAATGTACAACAAAGATACTGATAACAAAACAAATACTGTGACAATACATAATACGATTAAATTTGCAGCTAAAACAGGTAATGAGTCATCATAGTAAGTGTAATCTTTTCAAATTTCCAAAATGATTTCTCGTGATAAAAATAAATATGCTGTTGATTTGTCAATGATAACCATTATGCCAGGATTTGTTTTTGTTGGATCCCAATCATTAAGTTCATAAATCTTTTAAGATATTGACAAAAATGTGGAAATATTTATTAATCCGAAATAATGAGCAAATCAACCAAAAATTATGTACCACGGATGCACTTATAGTAAGTCTGGTAGCTGTTAAGAATTTACGTATTCATTTTTCTCGTTACCAATTATATTTATGTGGTCAAAATAATGTTTTACTCGATATGAGTTGTAATAGAATAAATTATTAATTTTTAATGAAATTTCCAAAAAAAAAGTATGCAATATTCAATCAAATCAAATCAAAAGCTTGTTTTGATATCTATTTTTTATTCCTATCTCTCAGACAGGCTGTAGTAAGAAAAAGTGTTTAATACAAAGAAAGACTCCTATTAAAGATGGATTTTATGCAGATCATGCAAAAAGGACAAAAAAAATAAAAAAAACAAAAATTAAATACTGAGAATGTGAAAAACAATTAATTTAAAAACCATTCATGCAAATGAACAGTCTATTTTTTCGATCAGTAAATTTTCAAAAATTCTATAAAACACCTACGTTATCATGATATTTGCAAAATACAAAATACAAAATACAATTATAAAAACATAAAACGAAAACTAAACAAAATAACATAAATTAAGGTCTGGCTCAAGTATTTAATGCTATTAAATTTCTCCAGACAACTCATGAGGATCAATTCCCATTTTTCTTTAGACTATATTCACCAAAAAAAAGTTCCTAGCCACAGGAAATTCAAATTCTAGGTTTTTCATGCCTTAAAACATACACTGCACTTAAAACCAGATTATAATCACTAAAAATTCTATCATATTTATCAACATTTTAATTAATTGCTTAATCAAAGCAGCGACAAACAAAAATTTCAACTTAATTAGAACAAAAAGTTTTAAGAACAATTAAATTTCTTTCTTCACATATTTATAGCGATTTTGCTTTTAGTAACTAATAATACTGAAAAAGAATTAATTAAAAAAAATCTGAAAGCAGCACTTTTTTTTATTTATGACCGTATATTTTCTCTAGAAAATCTCAAGAAAACCTGCTGAACAGTTAATGAGATACCAAACAGATAAATAAAGATGATTAAATATACTGGACCCTATAAGCTATAAGCTTTGCCGAGAATCCAAAATAAAATGTAATAGAGCCATCATTTTTATTAGGTTTTTAATATATATTCAATGTAAAAGCTCATTAACTTCATATAAAAGCAGATTTTTTATGTTGATGAATTTAAAAAATTAAATCTTACTTGGTTGATGCTGCTGGAATGATGCTTCTTCCGTGTTTGATGCTGAAAAAAAATTTTTTGGAAATATACAACTTAAGCTAGATGTTGAATCTCTCTAAATTATTTTTGATGTCTAAAATTTTTCAAATTGCAAAAAAAAAATTCATAATAACAGAAATGTTACAATTTGGGTAACAACAACTATTCTGAGTATAGTTAGCTGTTTTAACAAAATCATCATAAATCCAAAATTATTATACTATCAAAAATAATTTGTATTTTATAAATACACACATACCTCAAAATTTATATACAATTGTAAAATTGTTCAAAATATTAATCAGTTTCAAAGTCTATGAATTTAATAGTAAATAGTTTTATTTTATTGTAATTAATAAAACTGGTTAAGCAGTTGGCAATAGTATGGTCTGGAAATCTGTCAAAAATCCAAAAACATTTAATTTAACACACCATTAAACCCCACCATTAACACCCCACCATTAAACCACAGTATGGAAAAATATATTTTTTTTAATATTATTTAATTTTATTAATTAATTTAATTTAAATAATTTATTTAAAATCGAACGGGTCTCTCCTCATTATGAAATTAATTTTTATTTTTTATTTTGGGCAAATTTTAAATTTTGGACAAGACAGACCCTTAGCAGACAAGCAGTAATTTGTAGCTGAATCAAGGCTACATTCAAAATTATATACCTATAAAACTATAATAAAAGTCAGCTTAAAATTTATACCATGGATAGAAAAAAAACAAATCATCTTATTTGGTTTAGAAATGAAAGTATTCTGAAAAATTTTGATATTTGTCTATAAAAAAAGACATTATATCGTGGTCTATTATCTCTTAAAATTACTTTACTCAGTGATATAGTGAAATGAAATTTTAACAGATTTTCAGATGTGATAACAATTATCGTAATAAAACATGCAATGTATTTGTACTCTGTAGTCAAAATTACCATTTCTGACAGTCAAATCAAAAGACATAAAATTACTAAACAAACAAATAATAAAAATTAATATAACCCCTTTTTATCATCATGGAATGCGCTATTTAATTCTTTTTGGTTACTTAGCAAAATATAATTATATTGTAGGTAAAACTTGTGTCAGAATGTTGAGCAGAATACTCCTCCTCAATAATTTATTACTTGGGAATTCAAGAAAAAGATTATTTTATCGTAATATTGTTTTAAAATGATAAAAGTGTCATATAAAGTGAAATATGTACAATTGTCAATGCTGTTAAAATGGTCTCTCTGTACATGTCACAGTCATGAAATATTAAAGCATGCATTCCTTGTAATACATTTACCACTCTTGCTGTATATCGTTCTCTTTGTTGGTTGAGTTGCACGTTCACTCAGTACCGCACTGTCATCATTTTCATATAACGCATCATCTAAATCACTGACATTATCATTTTCACTCTGTAAAAATGATTCGATTATTGTATTCTGATCAGTTGGATCAAGACGCGACCTCAGTGGTTTCCTTTTAAGTGATGGTGTATATGGTAACACATTATGAGTATTTGCAGGTGTTTTTATATTGTTTAAATTGATGCCATCTGATTGTTTAATACTATTCTTTCCTATTAAAAATGGGGTTTTTAATGATTTCACATCTTTTTTTTCTAAATTTGATAATAGTAATGATATCTGTTTATTTGATTTTTTAGTGGGGAGCAAATAATTAGATTTAGAAAGTTTATTTGAATTGTACAGTTTTGCTTTATTTGTCGTCATAATACGTCTTAAATTTTGGAGATAGGAATTTGATAACAATCTGTCATCTGGCAAACCTATGCTTGGTGTCAATGTAGATTTAATTTTAGGAACTTTTTTAGATGGAAAACTTTTAACAGCTTTAATTTTGTCTACAGTCCTACCCAGATGATTATTTTGCAGAAATGATTCAATTTTTGCTTGCTGGTTGGTTTTGTCCTGACGTGGTCTTATCAGCTTCTGCTTTAGCGGTACAATATAATTCTTATTTGCAGGTGTTTTTAAATGAAATGATTTAACTTTATTTGCTGTTAGCACATGATTTTTATTCAGTAGAAATGCTTTGTGATTTGATCTAAACATTGATGTTTGTATTGGAGAAAGTTTAGTTGAAATCAAGAAATGATTTTTAGCAGGTGAATTGGCTTTATAACCTTTAATTTTCCCTGTAGTCATAACATGGTTTAAAATATTATGGAAATTGTCACTTTTCAATGCCTTTTTAACTAGGTTTTCAATGCTTTGTTGATCTGCTGTAATATTCATCATAGATTTAAATTTAACCGGACGTGTATAATTTTTGTGATAAATTTTTTTACTTAAGTCAATATTCTTTAGTTTATCAAAAGGATTTGTATTATGGCCAATCTTATAGGAGTTAAGAAGTATGTTTTTTATGAGAGCATCACCTGGTGTTGGTTTATTATGCCGCAATGGAGATACTGAGCTAGAATAAATTTTTTTTCTAAAAGAAGGATTATCAACTCTAATATGATTATCAAAAGCAATTAAAACATTGTGTGGTGACGTGTTTTGTTTGTGTATAGGTGTGAAATCTTTTGGACTCAAATAAGTTTTCGGTGTATGGTCTATTATGAAATGGGGCAATTTAACTTTTCTTTTAAAAGGAGGAATGAACGCCTCTTCCTTAACTTTTGATCTTAAAGCATTCACTCCTATGTAATTATTGAGGTCAATATTTAGTTCTTCATTATTATGATATGCTGGATTTCGATTGTTATTAACATTAGTTTTGTGATTGTTAAATTTAGAGCTGAGGCTACTTGGAGAAATTTCTTGAATCTCATGGGAATGATCATCATGAGTTCCCTTGATAGTCTTTATCACATTTTGATATGCTAATCTTGTATCGGAATGACCCTTCTGTAAATGTGAGTGAAGATTTTTTTTTTGACCAGCAGATAGTTTGTCTAAAGGTAACTTTTTAATGTGTAAATTCCCATTCAATTTTTTCAAAATACGACGGTCTCCAATTTTCTGAGTCACTATGCTTTGATGTGGAACATTCTTCACTTTCATTCGAGCTAAATATAGAAATAGGAAACATTAATGTTTGAATTCTCAAAATTTAAGAGAAATCTAGAAATATTTAGATCCACTATAACATAACTAAAGCCTAAAGAGATAAAACAATTATATTAAATCTAATTAAGATGTTATCAATAAACGTCGCAATATAGAACTATGTAGAAGATAAAAGTATAGAGTTATAAGTTTTAGAATTTTTTTTTTAATATATGGTAAATCAGAAAGAAACAACATAAATCTTCTATATTTCTTCCAAAATAAAATACAAAATTACATTAAAATGTTGAAGAACCAAGAACAGAAAAGGTAATTCAGCTAACTTTTTTGTTTATTTCACCAAATTCAAAGGCATATATATTTTTAGTTAAAAGAAAAAAAAAAAAAACGTTGATTTTGCCAAAAAAGTTTTTAAGGGTGAAGAGCAATAGGAAGGAAAATCCGGTCAGAAATTTTCATTTTGTAAATTTCAAGATATAAAAACTTACAGAGAATATGGCAAATACTACTGGCACATTTGAAAACAAGACCTTATATACTATCTGCACATCTGAAAAACACGACCTTATATACTACTGGCACATCTGAAAACACAACCTTATATACTATTGGCACATCTGAAAAACACAACCTTATATACTGCTGGCACATCTGAAAAACACAACCTTATATACTGCTGGCACATCTGAAAAACACGATCTTA
Source organism: Euphysa ruthae (assembly GCA_035046665.1). Lineage (NCBI taxonomy): Eukaryota > Metazoa > Cnidaria > Hydrozoa > Anthoathecata > Corymorphidae > Euphysa > Euphysa ruthae. Next base: position 13,810 of record JAUZNK010023800.1, on the reverse strand, counting down.
TATACCATTGGTACATTTGAAAAACACGATCTATAAGATAAGCTTGAAGGAATGAGATTTTATGGTACACTTGCCTAACCACGTCCAAATAATTAGAAGTAAAATGGTCAAAATGAGTTCAAAAATTTAGAAGAAAAAACGATTTCAAAAACTTGGGAACATTCCTTACAAGTGGTTGAAAAAACAGATCCACAAACAAAATAGTAGCATTGCATTGATGAATTACAGTATTTTATTAAAAAGTTAGATATCAAAAACAAATGGTTTATCTGAAAATTCTCATTTACAGCATAATTAAGTAACAATTAGAACCATGAACAAAAGTTCCAAGAAATGCAAAGAATTAGTTAATTAATTAATTAGGTAATTAAATAAGTAATTAGAGCAAAGGTAAAATTACAAGACATGAAACTTTTGTAAATAAGATTAAATCAAAATTCATAACATTTGACGGATTTTGAACTGGGTAACAGAAAACCTACATTCAAGTATATTATAAAAGTCGCTTTATTCAAAAACCTGTTAGATTTTTTATCTAAAAACATCAGTAACTACTAAGTTCTGAGTTGGAAGAAAATAATGTACTAGTAAACCGGTCATTAACAGCCCGTATAGGTTAGTGGTTAGAGTATTGTTAGTTCACAATTAGAGACCAAGATTAAAGTCTTGGTGAAATCATGTAGTCAATTGAGAAATAATGTTATTTATGTACTTAAAATGTGTTAATTTAAACATTTACAGCATTTTATATATATAGTCAACAAACTGAGTTATATGGCATCGTTTCATGAATAGATTTTTCTTTCACCATTAGCTGTTAAAGCGAATGTCCTTCTAATTTATCAACTTTATAAATGATCTGATTAAATAAAACCCTTACAATATCTGTTTAGATTTAACAACAAGTGTATTCTTTTGGTTCCCCAGAATTCTTATGAATATTTTACCTTCACTTATGGTATGTAAAAAAAATAGATTCTTCAAATCCTTCCAAAAATTGCAAAATAAATTCTTTAAATAAATTCTTGTTAAAATAAAATAAAATTGAGCTGATGTGAAAGCCATTGGCATTTTCTTCAATGTATTTTAACTATAGTTGTTAGTAATAGGGATTTGTATCAGTTATAAATAGTACTCACACTTTTTTTTGTCTTGTTGTCATTTGTGTGTTCAACATGTGATACTAGTGTATTATTATATCGTAGGAGGTGTTGTCTCTTTCGGTAACAAAGCTGTGCTTAGGTGTATGTGATAAATCTTCAGTTGTCAATTTATCTACTATATTTGTTAAAAATAGAATAAGAAATCATAAATTCATCTATATAAGAAATTTCATGGATAAATAAATCTCTGGTTATAAATTGCTATAAACTGCAGCCTTGAACTTAATACTTAGACTTTAGACCATCGGAATAAATTAAATAGATATATATATTATATATTTAAGATATCTTTCGGGAATAATTCAACTTCAAGAGCTTACCTATTACAATTTTTTAAGTATATGGACCCGAAATATCAAATATAACAGCATTTTCCCTAATACTTTTGAGGAGAATGGAACTGAAGTAAAAATTTTTTTTAATTCCGTAAAAATTACTTAGAAATTATGATTCATTCCACATGAAACAAGGAAAAGTCAAAAAAGCTGAAGGTTGTCTCCTATGAGTTATAAGAAAAATTTAAATTTCAACAGGCACTAATGACTAATGAACTTCTGGAAACGCAATTTATGAAAAACTTAGAGACCTGCAACAAAATGATAAGTCATACTTCGGTAATAAATAAATAAATAAAACAAATTCAAACTCGGTGGCAGTGTGGCCACATTGTGGTAACACATTTTCTGATAATATTTCAGTGAATTGTAATGGAAAATGTCGTTGGTTCAAATCTCGAGAGTGAAAAAAATTTTTGTGTGCAAAAAAAAAAAAAAATTTATCCATTTTTGCCATAGCACAAACGGGAGCTTTTAAAACATGACCAAAATTAATAAATAAATAATAAATAAATAAATAATTAATAAATAAATAATTAATAAATAAATAAATTTAAAAATAAATTAATTAATAACAGTGAAATTCAAACATGCTCTTTATAGCTCTTTAGCTTCATGAACAAATTTTGAAAAAAAGGTTGATTCTAAGCACAAAATGACAAAGTTCCAGGGCCAAAAAACTAATGTCGCCACTTTTATATACTTTATGACCTTACACCTTAGTGTAGAGTTTCAGAAAAGATTAATGAGTAGTTACTGAGAAAATGCATTTCAAACAGATAAACATCTTATAGAACTCTGTCGGCTTTACCAGTAGTCCAAAAAACGGTTGAAGGCTACATTATGGGTAATAATAAAACTTTAGCTTTTGAGACTGTAATTTGTGATTTAAATACAATTTCAAGGGTAGAATGCATCAATCAAATTCAATCAAAATTCCCAGGTTCTAACAACCACTATAAAATTCTAGGTACTATCTGCAATGTTTGATTAAAAAATACAAAAATCAAATGGTCTTAGTTTTATTCTTGTTTTTATTGAAACAACTCTTCAAATTGAACACCTAAAAATGAATATTATACTTTATCTTACCAATAAACTTTGATAGAGACCTCCAGATTTAACCTCAAAATTCTTGCTTTAAACTCATTTACAAGTTAGCTAAAATACCTCACCATTTTTGATGAAAATACAAAATAGAATGAAAATGCCCACAATGAAGCATAAATTTTTACAAGTTAACAGAAACAATTATTTGACCAAAAGATTTGTATAACTCCCTTGCAATTCCTATGCAGATATTATAAAAATAACAAGTATAAAACAAATAGACTTAACAATTGATACGATAAATTGTGATTTAGAGAATCTTAGATTAAAATTCTATACCTGTATTATCTTTGTAAGATACTGGAAATGCAGAAGCTAGTTCCGATTCAGAATTTGGACGCATCCAATTGGTTTCTTGTGTTTTACTCATTCTTGTATTTGATGTACCTAACCCTGCATTATTAAAATGTGCTGATTCAGCATATTTTGGCTTTTCTGGAGTGAGCACTGCGAGGTTGGACTGGAGATAATTAGCAGCAGGATCTTGAGTTTGTGAGGATTGCAATTTTCTTAAATTAGCTGAATTACCTACATTTGTTGACCAGTCTTCATTTTCTTTTGGTTTCGTATTTTCATTGAATAAGTTGAAGAGGGTGATAGATTTTCTTGAACCTGCAACTGCATCTTCTGATCCCCCTGAACCACCTATATCTCCTCCTATGAGATGAGAAAACATCAGTTTACACAAAGATTTCTCCCTTGGTTAGTAAATTTAAATAAAAAAAAGAATCTGATTATTAGTAAGCTCTTCACTTAAAGAAATTTTTGGCCTGCATTGCACTGCGGGTCTTAAAAACTATAAGTTCAAGTCTGAAATTTAATACACTGAAATACACCGTAACTGTAAAATTTATAATTTTAAAATTCCTTTTTTTATCAACTTTTCCTCTTGGTTAGTTTTTTTTTTTTTTTTTTGGTTAAAACTGCAATGAAATAGTTTTTCACAAAACTGGCACTGAATATAGCGACTTGAAATAAAGCTTACTCCTGCTGCTGGCGCTGCAGCTAGTAGTAGCTGCAAATGCTACTGTTGCAGCTACTATATTACTTGCATGGTTGCATTCTACAAAGTATATTTGAAGGAAACACGACTTAAAAAAGACTTAGAAAATAAAAGACTAAATTTTTGAGATAAAACTTGACCTGCCTAATGCCTGATCCTGTGTTTGATAAATTTTAAAATAGCTGACAAAGAAAACTTAAAATTTGGACCAATTTCGACCTGAATAGCAGTTTATAGACATACCAATTTAACCAAAAATAATGTTATTTTTAATGCCATATAGACATAACCCTTCAATATCCAATAGGAACCTCAAACCGTCATAACCCTTCAATATTCAATAAGAAATCAATAAAGTATTAGCAATTGTCCAAATATTTAAGAAAATGCATGTGGATAACTAAACTTAAAAAGTATAAAGTATAAAATAGTAAAGTATTTAGTATAATCGATATTTCTAAATTATGAATTATATTTATTACTTGACGGAACAGAAATTTTACTGTAGTTCTGAACAAAAATAAACAGCTTTTTTCAGCTTAAATTTTGTCCATTGTATTTCTTAAATAATGCAGGTAAGCGAAAGTTTATTTCTGCAACTATTTTTCATTCTATTAAAGCATGAAATAACTAAACTTATTCGTAAGCTCTCAGAATTTAATAAATTCTATAAGTGAAAGGAATTTTTATCATAGAAGTTTCTACCTTTAAGCTAGTACATTTAACTCTCCTGATTTTGTAAATTTTGATTTTTTTCATCATCATCATATCTTTTCAAAATGGAAGATTATTTCTAAATATCTGGTTGTACTCTCTAGTATATACCAAGAATCTGCTTGTGTTGGAGAGAATTTCATTGAAAGTACAGTATTATTTTTGTCTGTACAAAGAAACAAGAAGATTTTCCATAGTAAATTACAAAAAATTACGTTTTTCCGTTGATAAGATATAACTGCATTACACATCCACCCAAAAAAAAAGATGGCTGAAAATCATGTGAAAAGTTTTTAAATTACAGTTGAAAAAAAAAAGAAAAATTTTAATGATTTTAACTAAATACCACTTAAAATTGACTCTTTTTGGCTTTGAGCTCCATTCCTTGTTTTTATAACACAAACAATTATCTTAAACTATCCTGCTAAAAGCAGCTTGATCACTTTACCCTCAAATAATCAAAAGTGCAGAACAATTTACAAGCACTATGCTATTCACATTTTCTAAATACATTAAACGGAAGTATTGAAATAGATTTTTTAAATGTTTACTTTTCCAACCAAGTGATCTGTTTAAAGACAATTTAAACTTTTTATTGAAGACTGAAAATGCAAACCAAACTGTATTTTTGCAGATTTTTAAATCAAATGAATGTCTATTCAAGCATTGTAATAAATTAATAACATTTTTATTATTACACAATAATATATAAAAAACACATATATATATCTTACAAATAATTATTTATTTCTATATAAAAAATGTACTTCTTTACAAATGTATAAATAAGGGACAGAACATTTAAACATGCATAGCGACAACAAACGGTTTATATTTCTTCACTGTAACAGTTGTGTGGAAATGTATAATACATTTCGACACATGATATTAGTACTTAATTATTTAATTAATTGATTGACCCTTTGACAATAAAATATTTTGCATTAAAAAAAAATTATTCATTAATAATTTAAATTTTCGACATTATAGAAACAGAAATATAACCATTTAAAATAAATAAAAACTTCCCTTATTCTGGAATTTTAAGAAGAGACAAACAAATCCTTTATTGTTAATGCTTTAAAAGCGAAATTAAAAGTAAAATAATCTAATAAGGTCAATTCACTTTTAATTACTCAAAATAGCTTTATAGCTTATATTGTATGATTCTTTGAGCTTTTATTAAATTTCTTTTAGCCAATTATTCAGAGTGGTATGTAGCATCAAATTTAAAAATTATTTTGACGAAATCTTGAAAGTTCTCTCTTACTCAATATAAGGACATAATACTCTTTTCTGATAAACTCATGGCTAAACAGTCAAAATTGCACTTATCAAAAGCAGCCTTTTACTTCGCCTTTTTTAAACATAATATATTTAAGTTAATCGGTTGTCATGGGTTTCAAAACAAGTAAAATTGTTTAAAATAATTGCAAAGATCTTCGAAATTGCACATATAAAATATAACCACAATAATAAAAAATAGTGTATATAAAATGCAATAGTAAATTACTCATCAGCATCGTAAAAAATGCATCACGTGCCCGGTATAATAAATAAACAGAAATTTCTTTAAATTTCAAACCAATGGCATAATATCTTCCGCTTGATTTTTCTCTTCTTTTGCTTAACCAGCTTCAGTTTTTCATATTAAATATGTTAATTTTCTTACTCAATTTCTCGTTTTCGTTTGACTATTTCTTGAAACCACTGGGCCAGACGTTCTGTCGTCTACCGACTTCATCTAAAATTGTATGAAAACAATTTTTAAAACAAAAATTTTTATGGATTTAAACAACGCACAAACGAAAACGGTTAAAAAATATTTTTTTTTTGTCTTGGCTTTGTAGTGGTTTCAATTAATAGCTAAACTAAAAATGGAAAGAAATGCCAAAAATCAGTCATGGTCCCGTAAATGTTTGTGCGTGTTTGTGCGTGGTTTATTGATAGCAATTTAAAATAAGTTGTTTAATACATACTTCTACAATCAACACTTCAGATTAAAGAAAAAAAAAGAGAAGTCAATGAAAGCATTTCTTTCCAAAATACTAGTCTATATAAGAATCTAAAACAAAATTTTAACTGGACTGATATAAAAATATTGTTCCAAAATGTACATATGTGTGTGCTACATTTTTTGAAATAGTATAAAGTGAAAGAATAAAGAAAGAAAATAAAGAAAATGATTCTATGAACTATTAAAATAGAAAAAATTCAAACAGAAATATTACAGGCAAACATTATCTTAATTTTTTTATAAAATCAACAATTATTAACCAAGCTCAACCATATAAACTCTGCCATATTTGGACTAAGTACTCAGTACAATTTCCAATAGGTTAAAATATGGTTTCAATGCTTTACCAACAAGTGGTTTTATAAATCAAAAAATGCTATCTATAATCATCTAATGTAACGCAAAACTTGAGAAAAAAAAACTTAAAGATTTTGAAAATAATTGAAAAGAAAAATAGTAATTTTTGTATAAAACGAGTTTTCCTTGCATTTAATGAAAGACAGGATTTTTCAAAAGGCAGTATTTTCAAATGTGTCAAAATATGTCTACTATGGTCTCAAACTTCATGCAAAATATGTCCACTATGGTCTCAAACTTCATGTAAAAAAAAGAAACTTGAAATAAATTAAAAAGTTAGTTTCAAAAAAATATATCTCAAGCCTTTAAATTTTTTTCATATCACAATCAAGAACAAAAAAAAAAAAAAGATTAAAAGTCTTTTTACATTATGATAACTTCAGAGAATGCAAAAATTCAAATGCTTGAAAATCAAAGGTATTAAAAACAGGAAAATAAATAGAAATTAATTAAAAATACCTTTTACAATGGCTCCATCTCCAGATCCTCCTCCACCTGATCCATCATCAACATTCTCGCCATTTTTAACTGAGAAGAATGCACTCAACATTTTACTCCCTAGAATCAGAAATTATTGCAATGGAGGTTTATTAATAAAGAAAATCTATATTACATTAGATCTTTATCTAATATGAAAAAGCAAAAAATTTTAATACACAAAAAATTTTTAACCATTTTTATGTGTAACCCCTTTATTCAGATTATTTGGTACTAAAGTTGGGTAGTTATGAGCACCAATAACCACGATAAAAAAAGAGGATAAAATTTTTTAAGAAAGGCATGCAATCGGTGCCAAAAGTTTACTGAGCAAGTTATTTTAATTAGTTTGGGGAACCCGGGAGTAGTTATTTTTAAAAAAGATGAAAACCTAAAAAATAAAAAATTTGGAAAAAAACATAATATATTAACAGCTTTCAACGTAACCTTCAAGATTTCCTCATAAAAAATTAAACAAAATTAAAACAATTTCAAGTCAAGGCTCAATTTTAGAAAATATATAGTTTTAAAATACTCTACTAAGCAGAATGACGCAAGTATTTAAAATTTAGTTATCACTTACTCAATGAATTTGACCCAGGTTGTTTTTCTGTTGAAACAGGAGCTATGTTAGCAAAAGCAGCGTTAATTTTGGGAGCAGTAAGTTGATCAACTGTGAAATCTAAAGGAGAGGGAGCTACAGCTGCATTAATCTTGGCTGGTAACTGCTGCTGCTCCACATTTGGTTGTTGTAAATGTTGTCTTACAGCAGCATTAGCTAAAACTGGAATTTGTGGTAGTGGTTGATTGAAATACACGGGACTAGGAGACTCAAGTGCTGACATAGGTGGTAAAGGTTGTTGTGGAACATATGGGACTGGGACTGGGGCAGAGACTGTAAAAGGGTTGAAGTAAGGATGAGCTTGAGCTGCTTTTGGAGCAGGGGCTTCAATCTGGATAGGTGGGGGAACCAATGATGCATATATACTTGGCTTTTTAGGAGAATCATTTTCAACGCTCTCAACAGGTAATCCTTCAGCATTAACATGGTGAACTTTCCCACGCTTTGATGCTGCAAAGTAAAAAAAAACTCCGTAACTCCAAAAACAAATAATATTCAACAGGTTGATACATTTATTTCATTATTTCTCATACTCTTTACCTTTGTAATTTCGACGTAATAGTTATATAAAGTTATATAATTCCTTATTATCAGAGTACTTACAATCAGAAAAAAAAATAAAAAACTTAAAAACTTAAGCAAAATTTAAAGAAAAATTGCGAAACTGATAAACAACAAACAAAATAATAGAAAAAAAAATTTCTTGAAAAGGTTTTAAACAAAAGTCCTGAGGCATAAATCTTTCAAGAAACCTTTGATCAAAATTCAAAAGAAAGATTTATGGAATGACCATAGTATTACACTCAAATTTTGACTTAGAATGAACATTTACAATTTATTCCCAAAAAAGCGCTTGTTATTTTTAAGGATTGATATCCTTAAAAAAGAACTAGAAAAACAGAAAAAAAATTCTATATAAAAATAAAAATAAAAAGTACTGAAAAGAATCGTGGCATGTCAATGCTGATAAGCCTTTAAAGGTATTACTTATTTACCTTCTTCTGATTTGTACTTCTGCTCCGCTGGAGAAACTTTCATTAAAAAAACTGGAAAAGAATGATCAGATGGAATATTTGATCTCTTATGTGGGTCTGCAATAGGTTCCATCGAAGATCCAGCCGGCATATTACGAAGATACTCATACGGATCACTGGAAGAATTCATCATTCTTAATTTTGTTATATGTGACTTTTTATAATTTTTCTTTTTGGGAGCAAATGGATTGATTTTTCCAGTTTCTGAATAATAATCATTTAAAGTTGGCTCTACACCAGGAATATCAAACCTTTTTCGAATCGAATCAAGACTATCTGCTTCTTCAGAATTTATTTCTTCAGTTTCCTTCAAAGCATCCTTTGAAAGTCGCAAGTACGAAGGTATTGAGTTTTTCTTTTGTATATCTTTTTGCACAAATTTAGCTACCTCAGGATTTTGAGCTAAACTTTGTTTAAGATCTTGCAGTTTAGGATGTGGTATTGCAGACCTTTGGAATTCTGTCATATCAAACTGGGATGGTTTTGGGTATTCACCTGCTAATTCAAGTGCAGCAGACTCGTATCTCGCTAAAGCTGTTGCAATAGCTCGTAGATCGATTCTTGGATAGTTTCCCATAAAAGATGAAAGGTTTGGTTGAGAAATGTGTGGTACAAGTGTTTTCTTAGAGATCTCTTCCTTTGGCTTTATTTTTGATTTCTTTGATTTCTTTGAGTTTTTTTCCTTTTTGCTCTTCTTAGCTGTATAAAAATCATAAAAAATAATTTAAAAACATACAAATCAATAATAAACCCAGCGTCAACAGTTACTTGCAATGACCAAACCTTCTTGATATGCTAAGCTATGAAAGAATGGTAAAAAATAATGAAATTTATAATCAATATTATGCAGCATTTCTAGATTAGTGACGCAGTTTTATGTGAGTAAAATTGGATAAAATTCTATAGAAAATATAGTTTTGCTAATTTTTACATCTGCAAACAAAATTATCATTGAATAAAAATACATACAGTATGGCACTGGTGTAGAAATCACCAGCACAAGCTAAAATATGATTATTTTGTGTTTTTTCAAGATATAGGGAAATAAGGCTTGAAATTTTACCCTATGTTGCATAGTTTCAGAGAGTAAACATAACCTTTGGTTTCAAGAAAATAGAAAATTATGTAAACTAACATTTAGAGAAAAGACACTTCAGCTAGGGAATTAAGCAAAAAAAAAAAAAAGAAAAAAAAAAGTGTCAAGATATGTTAAAACAATACACTGCACCAGAAAAGAGAACTTTCCTCCTTATCAGGAATTGGTTTTCATATAAACACATGAGTGTTAATTTAGTAAATTTTTTTCATGTGTATCAAATAAAGACCTCAGAATTTGAAAAAGAAGGTTGAAAACACAGTATACAAAAATTTTATACTTTTTTTAAAATAATCGATTTTTAAAACAGTTTTTTTGAAACTTCTTTAACCATTAACTACTTCAGTGAAAAATGAACTGACTAGAATTTCTACGGCCCATCAAAACACTTATCAAAACACAATAAAAAATTCAATAAAAATAAAATTACCTTTCTTTACTATAGAAGATTTTGTATGGCTGCTAGCTTTCTTTTTACTCTTTAGTTTTTCTACTACTTTATGAGCTTTAGACGTTGCTTTAAGAACCTGCTTTTCAGCCTTCTTTTTTGTAAGTTTAGCTTTTTTATTTCTGACATTTTGTTTACTTTTAGAGTTCATTATAGCTTCCTTTCTATGAGTTTTAGTGGAATTCTTCTGTACTTTTATCTCCTTTTCTGAAAGATTGCTTTTTAAAGCATGTATGTCTGCTACAACATCACCAGATCCACTTCCCGAAACTTCTGCAGCATCACCATTTGTATCTCCCAAAGAGAGAGATGAAATCGAAATTTTACTTTTCTTGACTGGTAGTGTAAACTCACCTAGATAAATTGAATAATAATCTTAAATTATTTTAAAATCCAATATTAAACAATTCCCTTGACAAAGAAAATGACTTCATTTTATTTTATTTAAAATTAAAAAACAATTTATTTAATTTATTTCAACATATTCTTAGCACTCATTTATTTATAACATTTAACAAATTTTGTTTTATAATTTATTTAAATATTTATTTATTAATTTATTATGAAATAAATCAAATTCAAAAAGAGAAGTTAATCAATTTAGACTCACAATAGTATTGTAGTATTAACCAAGGCCAAATTAAAATATTTATATCAAATAAATACTTAAATAAATATTTCTATTATCAATCACATATTTTGATTCCGAAATTCTGGCCAAGATTTAACTATGTAATATATCATGAAAAATATATTGACTAGCCTAAGTTTTCAGTAAACTAGACCAATGATCTGAATGCTCAAGATATTATAAAATCAAAGTAAAATACCTAGGTTTGAATGAATAATAACTGGTGATTTTTTAGGGATGTGACTTCTGGTGTTTTTTTGAGATACTAATGTTTGTTTTTTTATTTTATTCTTAGTTGCGGCAGGTTCTCCTGATAAATCAGATTTGGCAGCTTTAACAGGTTTAACAGTTTCAGTCGCAACTGTAACATTTTTTTTTGAAGTTTTTGGCTTAACTGAAACAATAGCTTCTGGTGGCTGCACAATTTCTGCAATACCAGATCCTGATTCAACATCACCACTAAACATACTTTCTTCTGACCCAGATCCTGATCCAATGGCTTCGATGGAATGCCTTTCAAGTAAAATGTCATGTTTTTTGCTTGCATTTTTTGGTAAAGGTTTAGTCGCTGTAAAAAAAGTATCAAATAATCCATCAAAACAACTGATTTCATCTTAATTACAGAATACCAATGGTAATTAAATTCAAATACAACAAAAAATCAAAACAAAATTTTCTATATCCCAGTAAGTAAGAAAAAAGGATCTTAGAGACAAACAACTTACGAAAAAAATATATTTCTTAGAGAAAATTTCATGCAATATTTCGGAAATCTCTTCAGCTTTTAATAGCTTGGATGAATAATCTAATAACCCACTTCTTTTAGTATAAAGTTGAAATCTTGAGAATAAATCACACGTCAACTTCAAAGCTTCCCATTTACAGTACTTAATTAGATTCAAAGGGTTTTTTGAGTTTGCTTGCTCGGGAGCTCCATTTTCTATAAAACTTATTAATCTTACAATGATTTTCTTTTTGGCTTCAACAATGTAATCCCTGCCACATAACCAATAAATTTAATACACTCCTAAATATCCACTTGGTATAACTTTTTAAGAAATTTTTTTTATAATCTTTATCTCAAATCAAAAACTTTGCTCGAAACTATTAAACAACCAATCTAAACTTATTTATAATAGACTTTTGCTGTCTCAGTGCCTTTTTAAAGAAATTATATAAAAATTATCTTATAAATTATATTAATTATATAAATTATCTTAATTAAATTATATTAATTATATTAATGTTATTTTACAAAGGTTCACTTAGATTTGCTTATAAAATAATTATTTTGGTTAAAATTTCATAAGGTGCATAGTTTACTATAAAATCAAGATTAATCAACAAAGGTCAAAGGTCAAAGAAAAACACAGAAAATTACTAAATTTTTTGATAAATTTTAATTCATTCCCTTTCAGAAAAAGATAAAACGTTAAAAAGTTAACCCTACTATATCAAAATCTAATTCATCTTTTGTTATACTAAGAAATTGTATTTGAAATTTTTAAATTGCTTAAAATTAGTCTGCTTTAGTCCAAAGTTAATTGACATTATAGACAAGGTGAGAACTAATTGCACATTGCTACAAAGATCAAACGATCAAAAATTGATATAACATACATTTGACAGTTTTAGTTTCAGTAGCAGGTTCTCCAGATCCTGATTCTTCCGTATCTCCAGATCCTGTATCTATTTCTGTTGTTGCATGCTTTAAGGTAATGCTTGCTTTGATAGGTATTGACCTGCTAGTTGTGTTTTTAGCAGTCACTTTTTCTTTAACTGGAGAAGCAACTACGAAAAGGATTGATATTTAAATTTTAGCGCAACTTATGAATTTTCTAAAATGTATACAATGACAAACCCTACCTATCAGAGAATTCCAAAACAATATCTCAATTTTGTTTATTTATATTTTTAATTTGAGATTTCAAGCAATTGATGTTTAATTTGGATAAATCATTTCTGTAAATAATACTTTAAGGAATTCACAAGCGTGTTAAAACTTTTTTTTAGCTTTTTTAGAAAAAAAAAATCTTACTTACAGAATATTTTCATTGTCAGAAGCAAAACATGACTATTCTGAAATTAGAAAAATATTAACAGAAAAACATAACAAAAATAAGACCAGATAAAAAGTAAAATAAAATCAGTCATTCACGATTCACTGAACAATATTTTGAAATAGAGCAGCATCATGAACAGTTTTTAACTTTAACATTTTTTTAATACCTTATATAGTCGCTATTGCATAACAGGAATACTGTCTGAAAAAGTTAACAAGTGTATTTTAGGTTTTAGCAATTGTGTTTTTATACTTACCGCAGTATTCACATGATTTCCGGCATTGTATTTTCATAAGCTCTGGATAGTTAGTACAATAATTGTTCTTAGCAAATTCTGAGCACATTGCATATTGATCATCGCAAGTTTCATCTACAAGTAATAAATAATATTATTGATAATATTATTATATTAATTTTGAATACACAAAATTTTACAAATAAATAAATAAGATTTTATTATAAGTCTTTGAGAAAATTCATATTAAATAGCGATAAGAATTATTTAAGCAAGGTTCGATTAGAAACAAGCCTTAAAAGTTATTGAAAAAGGTAATTTGCTAAAAAAAAAATCCCAGAATGTAAGTTTTCCTCTTTATTTCATTGAAACTTTGAAAATTACGAAACTAATGGTCCTAAACTCTAACATTTTATTGATGAAATTTTTTGTTTAAAATTTCAGGGAAAACATGATTAATGAGCTGCAAGCCCATATATATATATATATATATATATATATATAG
>JAUZNK010023789.1:0-20152 GCA_035046665.1 Euphysa ruthae | reverse complement strand
CTGCAAATCATGTACATTTCCAATATACTGTTAATTAGTTCTTTGTGTGTTTTTGTTTTATTGTGAATTATTTTATAATTTACATCGGAAAAAAATTTGTTGGTCTGTATTAGTGTTTATTAATATATAATTATATTCATATACAACTATGTAAGCTTTACCAACGTTAGATAAATGAATGAATGAATGAACGAACAATAACAGCATTTTGTAGTATAGATTTTCGATCGCAATCTCTTTCTTTTTTTTTTTTTCATGTTTTAAAGTATCGTGTTTGTTATAAGCTTCTTTTTTTATCATTTTCGTATTTAACTAAATGCTGAAACAGATCTATTTTAGTTTTTTGAAACTCAATGCTGAACTCGTGGTTGGAGATGTCTCGATATGTTTGTTTTTTTACTGGTTGAACATTTCTATTCACACAATAAGTTATGTTCAACTGAAATAATTTGGCCATATTCAGCACCCCTTCAAAATATCCATTGTTAGTAGTTAATCATGATTAATTTCAATCACCAAACCACATACTATAAGCGTTTACTATAGCGTTTTACTATAAGGTTTTACTGTAGGGCTTTACTATAGGGTTTTTCTATAGAATTTTACTATAGAATTTTACATAGGATCATAGGAAGACTAAGTTGTTTACACTTTGAATTGGAATGCCCGGAGGGTGCTCTCCAGGGCCCTTAAATACATAAATATAAACCAAATTTTTAAGTAGGGTAACGCTGATCCGACTTCCATTAACAATTGCCAATTGTGTATGTAGGAATATGGGTCATATGTTTTGTGTTTCGTCAAATCTGGTGTTTGATCAGCCATATAAGACTTCACCTACATAAGCAATTTCCAATTATTCATGTAAGACTAAGAGGTATTTTAGACTCCTAAGTGGGGAACCCTGATTGCTTTCTTTTCAATATCAAGCATATAGCAAGACTTCACCTATATACAAAAATATGGGAATATGGGATATTATACACCAAAGCGACGTTTTGTAAGTTATCTCTGGGCGCGCAACGCAGCTCCGAGACATTAGTTGTTTTCTGACTAAGGTTCTTACCATTTAAAGGTACGTCAGACCAGGTTATACAAAAAATAAATAGACAATAGATGTCCGTGGTTAAAGGTGAACACCTTACAAATATCTAGCAAAAAATGCGTCAGTATATATTGTGGTACTCACTGCCAGCAGCTAAGTTTTGGTCGAAAACCGCCGATACCTTGCAGACGATGTTGTTTAAGGAAGAAATCTGTGATTTTGCTTTATAGCTTGTGTAGAACCCATCATGTGGCTCAAAAATTTAACAAAACACAGAAGCTTGTGTTTAGACGCTTTGCCTGTGTGATGTCTGAACTAGTTCAAAAGTTCATTTAGAGACTTATCTGGCTAGGGTATAGCGGGCTTTATATATCCACCTGGGTAAAGAGCAAACGATGGATGAACACATCGAGCAGCTACTTAATAAGTTTGAGGCTCTCACAGATGTCGCTAAAAACATCCTTGGTGAAATTTTCAATATACTCTCAAGTGTATGCATCGTTTGAATTACTTGCAAGCTCTCTTTAAACATTATAGCTGAGATTTTAATAATTTATATATATTTTTTTGAAGTATTTTTTCAAAAATAATTCAAAGAAAAAAAGACGAAAAAAATTTTAACAACTCAAAGCCTAAAGCTGTTACAAAAATTTTTGAGAGCCTGCTAGCTTTTCGAGAGTTATACTAACGTATTACGATTTTCATGTTTATTTTTAAGTAGAAGGAGAAGCAACAGTAGCAGAGTAGTGTAGTAGTATTAATAGTAGTAGTAGTAGTAGTAGTGATATTGATTTAATATGTTGGCTGGTTGCCATCGAAAGTATGATTGGTCTCTAATTAACACCTGATACCTCTCAATGTCACTAAACCCATCGCCATTTCTTAAATGTGATCTTACTATGATGAGACAGTGCAAGAAAAGTAGAAGTATAAAAAATTTGTTACACTATAACAAAAAAATCATGTTTGTTCTCATAAATTTTGAAGCGCATGTTAACAAAAATATATATATATATATATTTAAAATGAGAACCACAAAAAATTACAGGAACAAGGTATACATATAATGCGAAACACTGGCAAAAAAATATTTTGAATTCAAGTAAATTCAAGTAATATATTTTTATATTCGGAACAAACAACCTATTAATTTGTACATTTTTAACTATTTGTATTTATTTATATTTATAAATCACTTTAAGTTTAACTTGTTGGTTTAAAGTTCTAATTTTAATGTAAAACATCATACCCTTCATGTGAAAAAGTAGGAGAAGAAAGAAAAATTTAACATGTATATATTCTTAAATAAAAGCGATTCAAAACTAAAATTAAAGCAAGTAGTTAAAAAATTAGAGGTTTTGAACATGATAGAGTGGGTTATTAATGGAAGCAACAGTTCATTTTGATCATCCTGTAGTGATCATGTCAGGTTTAAGAAGACAATGCTTTATGTTTCTGGTCATTATTTCGGATTAAAATTTTCGTTTTTTTAGTTGAGCTTTGTATTAATTTTTGTCCTAGAAGTATTCTACCAAACCTCATTACAGAAAAACTACCGTGAATAGAAAAAGACCATGTATGAACTGGGACTAAAAAGATAAGCTACGATTTGATGATACAATAAAAGGATAATGAAAACAAACACTTTTATATTTAAGATTATATTTAATTTATATACAGAAGAAATCTGTTAATGAAATAACTTATTCAATATATTTTACATAGATTTTAGATAATTATTTTTGGCTTTATTCGTCGTCGTATTTAATATTAAAGAATTTTTTTTTATCGATTACATGACCTAAATTTCTAAAAAAAAAAAATCAGATTTCCATCTTCTTGAGCTCGTTTTTCATAACCTGGTGATACGTTGCGTTGAAGTTCAGACTTCTGAAAAAAAAATTGGATCTTTTATAAGGTTCCATAAAATTTTCAACATTATTTGCATATCTATTATGCATTTACTCTCGTTCGTTTCTCTGCCCTCACTTTCACTTTCTGTTTAAGAATCCTCTTCAAGATGAAGATTAATTATCTGAAAATTTAAGTTATCATTATTATTGCTTTTTTTTACAAAATTCTTTTTCACATATAATAATTTGTTACATTAATTAGAGACTCGTTTGTCAGATTTCAAAAAATATGTGTTTTGCCATATGGCAAGCGCTTTTAGTTGTCTACTTTTGATTTATCGCTATAGTTACGTGAAAATCCCATACAAAATTAAAGAAGCGATCCATAAGTTTTTTAAGACTATACAAGTCTAATTATTGAATAATTATTTATAATAAAAAAATAATATTTTCAAATTCAATATTTTACCCATAACTAGTCATGAATAAAGAAAGAAATATTTTGGAATTTTTTTGTTTCAAGCAATCGATATTTATTTAGAGTACTGATATTAAGACCTTGTACAATCAATTTATATTTTGAAAAATGCGAACTTTCAATCTGTATAGAAGAATTATTTTTTAATTTCAGTTTTAAGCCAAGGTTTCCTTCCGTTGAAAAATTTGGATCTCTTTTGGCTAAGTAATTAGAAAGAATGCTTACCCTTCAGCCAAATATTCGGAGAAATTTTCCACCCATAAGGTGATTACCTTAAACCCTAGAATTGAACCACATATTGTATATTCGATTATATCTTATATATATATATATTTATTTATCATTAATCAGCGAGACTAATCTCGCTGATTTTTCTTTTATATAAAGTTGTTCTAAGATGCTGCAGTTTTTTCATCACGAGTTGGCATTGAAAAACATCGTGAATTACAGCTTTACAGTAACTGTCATCATTTGTTTCAATAATCATCGAAATATATCCAGAAATCGTTTTTTTCGAGTTTGTAGACACGTTTATCGAGCATACAACAGAATGAATTGAGTTTAACTTAAAATCTATACGTTTTGTTGGTCGTGTGCTATAATGTATTAATGCTTTGTCCGTAATAAATAGCGTACCTCGTGATAGTTTACTCAGTTTCTCATTATGAGTTATTACCATTCCGTTAGTCGCAACACTTATTTGATTAATTCCATCAGAAGCTGTTTTTATTTTGTCCCAATTGTGTAACTTTGTGCAGCAACAGCCCATATTTATTTGGTAATAATAAATCATACCAAATATAACTTAATTTACTTAATATGTTTAAATATCAAGTTTTTTAGAATAATTAGAATTTATTATTATTAATCAAATGTTTTAACTGCACGATTATTCCGGATAATTATTTTCCTAAAATCGCATAGAAAAATTAAATCAAAATAAATAGGTGATAATTGAAGATATGCCATGAGTTAAATATAAAAAAGGGACGTTCATACTATAAGAATCATTGACATTAAAAAAAGACCAGAAACTTTCAGTATATCACAACACTGAGCAGAACTTTAAGATGTTGCTACATTAGCTTGAATTCTGAGCTACCTTCTTCTCATACCGTAGTCTTCATAAAATATTCTCATATCTCAAAGAACTTCTTAATCTTAACAACAAAAATAACATCATCAAGATTTCCGCATATTTATTTTTGAATCAAAGTGTAGAATTATCAGACTAGCCGAAAAACATAAACATGCCCTAGAAAATGCCTGGCAAAACGACCACACATTCAACTGGGGCAACAAATCCATCATAGATACCGATCCACGCCTAATCTCATGCAAAATCAATTGATCTGATCATATCAACCGCAAATCTTACAAAAGGTAAATATTTGTTTTTGATCACCAAACGAAAAAGTCCACTTTGGCTCAAAAATTTTTTAATAAACTTTACTTAGTATATTCAAGCCTACCAAGACCTATAATATAAGCATGTTATACCAATAAGTATTGTCAAACCTACCAAGACCTATATAAGAACTAGGAGTGTCTCACATAGCTACTTCACTTTAATACGGCTAAATAGGTGTCGCTAGAAACGTAGCTATAAAAAAAAATATTTGCCGCATGATATTTTTAATAATTATCAACGCAGTATAATGAGAAAGACGAAAAATCTGATAATATCTCAAATTAATTTGAATTTATAAAAATTATATTGCTTTGCGTTGAAATTTAACTAATTATTATTGTTTTGTATTCGCCATAAGCTTCCAAAAATATTTTTGATATGTCTGAAAATATTTTCGTCATTGATGAAATCACTGAATAACTAAATAACTTATTTAGTATACCTTGGTGTGTGCTATAAACACACAGCTTTAGCAAATTGATTTGATCTAGTAGTCACGACTTTTAATAATTTACTTTTAATACTTAAAGTTTGTACTCTTAAAAGTATAGGACATATTTCTGTTATTTTTTTTCAATTATACCTACATAGCGGAATTTGAGAATTTTCAGAAGAATCTGTTTGAGACAAAGCAAATTTTTATCAAAAATAGGTTTTTTATCAACTCCTATATAAAATCTATTTTAATTTCGACCCTCTGAAATTGGTAGTAGGCGAACTTTATAGATAATTTTCCGCAACGTATTAAACGTATTATTCTGGAGTTTTTTAAAATTTGCTTTTTTAACATTAAAACCGCTTTGTAATAAAAAATATATAATTACGTCTTGACTGAAATTTGACAAGTAATACAGTTATTTAAATAATATGTGAGATATTCTCATGTTGTAATGAAACAGCAGTAAAAATGTGGAGTTTGTCTGTCAGAAATAGATTTTGAATTTTTACAAGAAGTCAAAGAAATTGAGAAAAAATATTATAGCTAATGGTCGCTAAACTAAGATTAGTGCAGCTATATTCTTATTTCTAGATTAATCACAATTTAAAGATTAGTTTTTTCTGCAAAAATAATGCATTTTCTTAAGCTTGGAAACTTCTTCTTCCATTATTTACATAATAGCGTGACGTTACTGACTCGCCCTCATACCTGTGTTCAAACAAACTAAACCAATCGAATTTCTTTCCATTTGCTATTTCAGTTATTAAGTAACTATTTCCCGTCAACCCATTGGTTTGTTATTACAAATATACGTTTTTAATTGGTCATTTTTACGAACATAGTCTAATTGCCGTTATAACAACAGTGATTTTTTTGATTGAAAGTTTTTTTGTTTATAAATGGAAAGTTTTATTTTATATCCAGCAGATCCTTTTCATACCATACCTCTTCCTCAAATAATCCCCCTGCTGCTCCTCCTCTTCCATCTCCTATTAAAAGACGATGTTCTCTATCATATTTAAAGACGAAGGGAATTAAATAGAATTAGACATGCTAGAAAGAGAGAACAGAAGGTGGAAGATTTTGAATTCTTCATGACTCTATTTATGTAGGTGCAACGAACGAGGTATGCAACTTAAGCAATGCTCTTAAATTTAAAGCTGAAACTCATTTTAAATGTTAATCTAAGGGTAAAGTAGGTAATTTTAGAACTACCGGCGCCATTTCCTCCAGAGTTGCAAAATTTGTTTACAGGCAATAGCGATGATAAACCTGCGAATGAAAATTTTATAAAATTCATTCGTAACTACAAAGCATCATTTTCATTTACTTCTCTAGGGGCCAACATTGCGCCACCACAAAATTATGGCCCATGCAGTTTTAGGGTCGGTGCCTAAATTTTCATCTCCTAACTGCATGGACACCATATTTATTTTATAGAAGGAGAAGAGTTTCAAGCGTTAAACCGTGCGGATCACAAACTGAGAAAATAAGTGACATGGTTTAGATTAAATCAAAAAAATATACATTCCCGCCAGTATATATACTTGGAAATTCCTACACATTTCGTTTTTAAAAACGATGAATGGAATACTAGTAAAAACGGGGATGATAAATTAATTACCCGAATGTTTCGAGTTAGTCCTGGTCAAGGTGAATTACATCTCAATTACATTGATGGTAGAATTTTTGACACTTTCCGTGAGGCATGTACTATAAAAGGTCTATTACGTGATGGTACAGAATGGGAAAACGCTCTTTCTGAATCTGCTGTCACTTTGATGCTGAAAAAATAAGGTAATTAAATTTAAGCCTAAATATATAAAATATAAACATTTGAATCACAATACAACATTTTAAACGACGTAGTGTGATTCTTGAGATCAAATCTCTACTTAGCAGGGTGCGTCTAACCTCTTACCTGAGACTTCTAAATTTATTTGTGATTCAGTTTTCATATTTTATACACTTAGGCATAAATATATATTTTAATATAACAGATATTATTTTTATCAAAAAATAGTAGAAATCAAATTTCAATCTAACAGTTAGTTAATTTAAGTTTACCAACATATTTCTATTTTTAATGTGGGGCCGACAAATATCCTTCAGCTAATTTTTATAGAAGGGCCCACGGGTTTGGTTCTGGTGTATTTAGAGCTCCCATTAATATATAATTATAACATATATTTAAGTTTATCTGTCTCTATAAATATATTAGGTTGACTTAAGACCATTAAGCTTTTTATAAAGTTTTGTTGATATGGTGGTGAGAGGGTTCGCATGCAAGAGGTACGTGGTTTGGTGACCCTGTCATCCAAATTAAAATTACTTTTTTATTTTTTAATTTTTTGATACCATAACCCAACCCGTGGGCACGTCTATATTAAATTAGTTCGAAAAACTTTTTGTTGATCCCACGTTAAAATAATCGAATAATGAAATCCTCTAAAAGGTTACGAGTTCAACTCACAGGAGAAAATTTATTTTTCATCCTTTGGGTTTCTGATAAAAACTGATAAGAGGTAGGGATACCTTTATTTACTTAATTTTCTTACCAACATGGAGGAAAGCCATTACAATGAATATATATAAACTATTACATATTTAGGGAAATTATTTTGTGAACATAAATAATGATAAATAGTGTGTACCGAAATAACAAGTCGTTGGTTGGAGTCAAATAGTTGAACTAGACAAAGGTGTGGCACCAGTATAAATATGTGCCGTAACAGGGTATGTTGTAAATGCGGTAGCAGTTAATACGAAGCAAGAGACAGTGGGTGGGATGGGGAAACGAAGGAAAGAAAGAAAGAGAGAAAAAAAAAATACATGAATTGGTTTTAATGGGAGAGAAGAGTGTTGAGTAGATGTTTGTATTGCATTTTTTGTAATTAACGAGATAGTGGGGATAGGATCAACAGGGATTCTATTCATGAGTTCAACATGAATTTTTAAAGAAGGAAGAAGAGCATTCCAAGTTGAAACTTAATACCTAATTCTTACCATATTTGAATGTCTAGGCATAGTCATTATAAATAAATTACCTTTATAAAATAAATGCTCATACCAAGATTTCAATGAGATCAGGCTTCTGGAATAAACACAACCATGATTCTCAGAGCTGTTTAAATGATTGTAAAATGCGCAGTTCTATATTTTACTTCACCTAAACTGTTCACACTATCTGATCCTTTTTTTCTTCACATATTTGTGATGTTATTTCATTGTTTTAAATGTAAACTTTGTCATCTAACATTAAAAATTATGTTAAAAGTTGTGTTGAAACGGTTGTTGAATTGTCTGTAGATTATATTATACAAGTAGCTAACTAGTTTTCTATTTACAGTTTGCTTACTAAAATTTTTATTCTAAGTTTAGAAAACAACATCAATGATGATGATGATATATATAAACACAGTAATTCCATGAAAAAATATACACATTGTACAATAGTTAATAAAAAATTAGGATTTCAAAAAATAAAACGTACACTTTAAACCAGTGTTTAAAAATACAGCATCAAATAAATCAATAGAATAAAAAAATATATTAGACCAGAGGCACAAGGGAAAAAGGTGTCCACTGTCGTAGGAATTTATGGGGTATACTTCTTCTGACGAGTAATCCACTTACTCCAGGGAAAAAGAATAAAAAGTCAGGGTTTACCCCACATGCTCATATTAGTCAAATGGAAATGAAACTGTGTATATAAATTAATTATAGCCTACAAGAATATTTAGTCAAAATTTAGAGAAATTTAAATTTATCATACCATATCAGAGCTAAATATTTAGTCTAATGGAAATGAAACTTTGCATATAAACTCGCTATAGACTTAAATTTAAGAATATATAGAGATATTGGAATATCGCTATTTTCTATAGATTTCATTTACAATACTAAATTTTCGAGCATGCTCGGTAAATTTCTTCTATCAGCTTAGTATAGATTTAGACGCTAATTAACTAACAAATATATATATATTTTTTTTTTTAAATAGTTAACAAAAAACTATAACTGTAAACATAGTATTGCATTACCTGAAATTTATTACTGGTTTTTATGAAACAAGAAACTATAAGAAAATAAATCGTAATGCAAAATCGTAAATCGTAAATGCTTTTATTTAAAGAATGTGAATTAAATGTTTGTTTCTTGGCAAACCGATTATTTGTGTTATACATTATGAACATATTGGTTTAGCGAGCGAAGAAAAAACAATATTGCTGAAAGAAAGATTTCACACAAAATTACTGGAAAGGAGAGATGCACCTTTGGATGGTAATTATAAACATATAAAACAAATCGAATCAGTTCACACCAAGTTTTCAGATGGCAGAACATGTGGATATCATACACAATTCTACCAGATATTTACAAGTGCGGTTGCTGTATATAAAAAAAAATAGAAAGTCAATCACTAAACTCTTTTCCAAAAAGATCAAAACGAAAAAAGATGCCAAACAAAATTCTTTTCCCTTATCATTGTATAACATGCAGCTTAATCTGGTAAACCCATAACTGTGCGAGGGAAAAACAATATCATAGACCCGTATTTACAATAACAGCAGATGATACAATTCGACAAGCAGCCAAAATCCATTCCTATGATGCCATGTTAACTGAAGTAAAAAAAAAAGTCAGATTTGACCTCAAGTGAGTACCTAGTACATTATAAATGTTATAAAGATTATACACGCTTATGTACAACTAAGAAACGAGAAAACCAGTTAAATAGATCTAAAAACAAAATATTTTTGCTGATTTCGAACACCTGTATGCAACTACTAAACTTAAAAATTTGAAAGATTCTATCATCCAGTAAGTTCTATAGGCAGATCAACTCGTTTCTTTAAAGGTCCTGACTGAGATTTACGGTTTAGATAAAGGAGATATAAAAGTAAGCTTTAATGTCAAAGAAAAAAACTCAAAAATATTTTTGAAGAAAATGTTGTTATTTTAACTGCAATACCAAATCAACCTCAAGTTGTAAACATTCTATTAAATATTCTATGCGATCTTCAGTTTTTAAAACGAAAAAACAATTTGTAATTAAAGAAGCTGCTTGATGGAACCAAAAACGCCATTTAGTTTTTCAATGATTCCGGAACCCACTTCTCTCCGTCTACGATGTCATCAACACTTTGATAAAATTCTTTGCTGTATTTAATTTCCCTTATTTCCTCCTTCATTATATTGGCTGCTGCTTTAACCACATTCTTCCTGAAGATTCCTTATGATATAGTCCACCATGTTTTTAAAGCAAACCAACTCACCCTTACAGCCGGCACTTTGCACGAAATAGACATGGTCTTTATACCTTGATTTCAGTCTTGAACGAAAAGTTTTAAGACAATATCCAACACCATCATTGTCTTTGATCATCCTGTCATATAACTCTATAACAGAATATACTTCACTTTCTGCCGTATTTTCGAACCAGCCAAAGATTCGTTGGAACACCTCGGTCATGGTTGGGTCCTCTGGTGTCCCTCTAACACACCATCCAAATTTTTTCAGTTTAAAGGCAGCCATGTATGAACCATGATACACTGTCTCCTCTGCGACAAGATCATTTGATGTTCCTAAACGGGTAAGTACTGCTTCGCCCCAGTCGTCATTCCTTGCTTTTGCAAATTCAATAATTTTGTTGTACAATGGCAGTGTTTGGACTTGGTGGAATTTTTCTTTATTTCGAACTATTGGCTTAGAGCAGAGAAAACAACAATATTTTCAGGCGAAGGCAGCATCAATTGATGAGCGTAACCGTTTGGGTTCAGGTCCAACAGGCTTCTTCAGAAGGCCAGTAAGCCTCCTTCGACATTCATGGAGTCAGCTCTGTTTCCTACTTATAAGAAGCTGCCTTCATTAGTGTTTTCAACCCCTTCTCACCGACCAAATTCATTTCTCCTTCGCCAGTTCCACAAATGGTACATTGCATTGATGTCATCTGAAAAGAAATGAAATTGAAGTTTATCGAAATGGAGTAATTCCAAGCAAAAAAACCTACACGCATTATAAATAATACTGAACATGAAATGCGTTGTAATATCATCATAAGCAATGACGAACACCGTGAACAAGTTTAAATCGATTTAGAAAGAAGCAATTACAAAGAAACCATTTTTTACTATTTTCCTCTAAAATAAAAAGAGATAAAATTGAGAAGACAAACATTGAGAAGACAATCCAAAATGAATATTTATATTAGCACAGTACATAAACAAGCACATCTAGAGACTACCAGAAATAAATGCAATGCAGTGTCTTCACAAACCAACATTCTAAATAAAATGCAATGTAATGTATTCATTTTTTCAAGAAATAGTATGGGAGTCTTATTGAGAAAACCAAGGGTTCATAAAAATTTTCCACAACATTACGAGTTATTATTGGCAATATTTGGCATTTATTTGTTAAATAACATGTTATCCTTACATTTTTAGAACTTGTGTAATGTACAATGTTGTTCAGCAAACAAAATGCTAAAAATTGGTATATGTCTCTATTTGAAGATAAAATATTTCGACTATTTTGCTAATGCGCCATTTTGAAAAAGGGCCTGGAAAAGAGGGTTCTCCCATCAGAAATCATGGGACATTTTTTTCACGTGATCTATATAACATTGGGAAATTTTGGACAAAGTTGCAGCTTGAAAAAAAGTTTTTCCCGCAAAAAATGGTATTTTTCGAATTGGTTGAAGTCTATGCTAACGCCGTGTGTGTCTCTAACATCTACTTCAATTAATTGGAGTGAGGTCGACTATCACTCCAGTCGATTATGTCACCATGCCTGGCGTCACACAATGGATTTTTTTTAAGAGCGGTACTTGGAAAGTGCCTATGTTCGTATTCTTAATAATGCGAAAATGGACGAGAAGGCTGTTCACTCCTCCAGTGATGTCCACAAATTTGGGACTAACATGGGTACCAGCGTCGAATTTTGTCCCACTGAAAAAGTATTATTGTTAGGTATTGCGGTTGATAATTTCGTCATTGCCGTACTCACCGAAACCATGAGACCTATTATTTTAAGGAGCTTATTAATGTTATCTACTAATGTGGACCTAGCGTCGTAGTTCCCAGGGGTTAGGTGGACTTCTTTTGGCGTAAGAACCAGTAGGTTATTCTTCTCTGTAACAGTATACCAGGTGAATGGTATGGCAGCACTCATTAGAAACACCTCCAAATCTCCCGGAAACGAGGCTGTCTCAACCAGCTTAACTGAATAATATCCTGTGCCAAGTTTTCCTGGTAAAACAGAAAGACCTTTATTAAAGAGAGTAATGAATGTTGATTTCGTTAGTAGTTATCCTATTATAATCTAGCCTTGCTTTTAGACTTGCTTGGTTTAAAAAGTCTCATGCCTCGTCGTGACATCCTTGTTCTGCGTGGTTTCTGAAATTTTTTATCAAGTTGATACCACTTCGCTCTTGCTATTCTTCGACGTCACTATCTCTCATGATCAGGCGCTTAACCAATTTTGAGCCAACGCATTAACGTTTTCTTCGGATGGTAGTGGTTGAAATCTTGACTGACTTTTTATTGGTTGAGTCGATAGCATTCTAGGAATTTGTAATATTGATCCTTTAGATTTACTCGAAGCATTTTTATTTTTATTTTGAGCATATGAAGTGGGCTAACAGATTTTTTTCCACCCCGTGCAGCCAATTGCTCCTCTAAAGGTACTTGATGGTGAATTGCCTTTTTCACCTGTTTTCGTTTCTCCTGGAAAAGGTGATGGCGAACTATTGCTTTGTCCGGATTTTTCTTGAGATCTTTTCTAATTGATCGAGTTGGATGCGCTTTCATGTGTTTTTTAGTAATTTTTTTCACTGTTGCTTCCAATAAAACTACGAAATCATCGACTGTAAGAACAGTTGACTTTTCCAACGTATCGGTACTCATTTGTACCTTTTATTTTAGCGTATACTTAGACTTACATAAAAATAGCGTTTAAATGTTATTCCAGGCACTAGATATTTGCTTATTGTCGCATCCATCGAGGATACTCATATGTGTACCGACAATGTGCGGCAATACAACGTTTATTCAGTATCTCCTACTCAACCCACACTCACAATATGAACCTTTGCACTTACCTTCTGGACCAAATAGAATGTCGCAATATCATAACCGCGTTGTTAGCCCAAGGCCTTCAGGTTACGACTTACACTGCTATTCACGAAGAGAAAATCTAGTTCGACCCAAAAATGAAGAAAATTCTTTTTGATTTGATAGAAAAGTCAGAGCGGTCTATATATTTCGGCCACCTGATCAGAGATGGGAGTCACCACGACAACACTACGCTCATCATTGGTGTTGTGAAAGTGGAGATTCACGGCGCGAACGTTTTCAAATGGACTACCTGAGACACTTTCTTTTTCCAGCCGAGAAAAAAGCAGTCCACAGCTTAGGTTGTCAAATTACCCACAGTGCCATAGATTGCTATATGGAGGCATATAACAATACGACCAGTGAACAACATGGAGACCTAATAACTTATCTATCTCAAGCACATTGTATGAATCCAAGTTTGATATTTAGATGTGGAGAAAAGGGGCTCATATCCCAAATCAATTGAGATATACAAAATGTTGAACAAACTTGGAGATGACAATTTGCCTGATGACACGATAAACAAACGCAGCCTAACGGAGCTAATTGGGCCTAAAGGAGAACTTTGGCCTCTTTGGTTCTAAAGGAAAACCCGTTGAGTGTGGAGCTCCCGGGGTTTTTGGTCCTGAAGGAGAATACGTTCAGCGTGGGCATTCCGGTGCTCTTGGTCCTAAAAAAGAACCTGGTGAGCAAGGATCTGGAGAGAAAAACATAGCTCTTGCACGTGATTGAGGTATTTCTCAAACGAAGGATTGCTTATATCTCTCTTTATAAGGTGGCTCAGCTAGTGGCTACGACAGGGCAATATTGACGGATCCTCCGGAGAAATACCGTGTCCTGTACATCACCTCCACATATGATGGTTGGAATTGGTTTGCTGTTATCCTCCCTGCTACACTTCCAAAGGTGGGTCACTGGAATATAAAATTCGAAACCAAAATGTCCTTGAGTTTTGGAACGAGAGATCCCGAAAAACCACATTAGTATGTCTAGACCGTTCAGAAGATCAAAGGTCAGGAGTGGGAGCTACGTATTATTAAGGGGCTGAATGACCATATTAAAAATCGACGTGGATAAATTAGGATACACTCAGTTATACCTACACACTAAAAAGACTTTAACTTTAAGAGAAAGTAAAATTATTCGAGAGGCCGTGTAGTTGATTGTGATAATTTTATCAACATGTGACATTAACCAACATATACAGACAAGAACAGCGTGATGCAAACTGGGGCAAGACGGCCCTGTCCAGTTTCCTGTTTGTGCTCGCCACATAAAACCTTTCAGCTTCCAGCAAAAAGTTCAAGTTACTGTCGGTTTCTTATCTACACATCAGACGGTCAGCTGTGTTGAATACTTGTGGCTCAAAATTCAAACCATGTGATTACCTGTGGTGCAAAATTTATTTAGTTCGATTTTCGATTATTAGCACTTGTGTTTTTTTAAATATGTAATTGTAATTTGAAATAAATAAAAAATCATTTGACAGTTTATTATACAGACTATACGGCATGTACGCAGCAATTATATCATTGTGATCGAATTCCTATTTACATCTAAGATGTGGTAAGTTTTTACGGCGCGCAAAATTTGAGTTCGATTTTCGATTATGGAGTTTATTGAGCCATGTGGTGCATCAAGTTTGTTTTATTTGGGTAGTTATAATTTGAAGTAAATAAATTAAAATAGTTTTGATACTGAAGAAATTCGAACTCTTACAACCAAAGTGACTGGTGTCTTAAACCATCGCCTTAGACCACTGCGCCAGATCAACATATATGCTACCGTTTAAAAGTTAATAGTTTTAAAACATTTTTTTAGGTGAAAACAAGCAGGGTGTCGCAGCTGCAGATAATGGGGAGAGTGTAAATTTATAACTACCAATTATACTTCTCCGCAATAAAAAATCTGCGGAGATTAATAATTGCCAAATGTATATCCCCGTAATAAAAATTCGTGTTTCATGGGAATATTAGTTACTATTTTGCTATTCATTCGTGTATTCGTGGAAGGATTTATTTACCCTAAAAATTCCTCTGAAAAAAATCATTAATTATGCGCATAATTAAAATAATTTTTAAAATTATTATTATTATTTTTTTTTTAATGTACATATTTTATCATCATGGTTAATATTTGAAAATATATAAGTTTCATTGCATTTATATTGAATGTTTTAGTAAATTTGGTGGAGAACCACCTTAATTCCACGGACCATCAAGGATTAAAATGGAAAAAGGTATGAAGTATTTTTGCTTTAATTTGCTGAGGTATGAAAACTTAAGAGTATTTTAATGAAGAAGTTATTTTTAAAAGATAAACATTTTGATTTTAAACTAAAAATAGCATTTGTTTTATATGGTTTTCGATGTAATTTAAATGGTGGACAAAACCTAAATAAAGGCTTCTTGGTTCTGTTTTTGGTTAATTTAATTTTAATTATTTAATGTCTGGTCAAAATCTTACTCCCCCTTCCCATTCTGGTTAATGTTAAGGAATTATAAACACAAAGATTAAGTTTTGTAACTAACAAAATATAAGTCTTATATTAAAATAAACATTATTTACAATATCTTAGCTCCAAGATAATTTAGGGGATCGCTTGATGTAGTCTGGATTGACACACAATAGATTCCTGTAAGAGAAAAATAAAAATAACAGGGTCATTATTGACCAGTACTGTTTTTCCTTAAAGATTTAGAAAAAGAGTTTGGGAAAGTCTTGTGAAATTTTGAAAACACTTTTTTGAATGTTTTACTCTTCTTTTTTATGGGAGAATTTCTCTGAATTAAATTTTCAATTTAATCTGACCATTTACTGAAAAGGAACGAAAAAATCCGAAATTATAAATGGCCCCAAAGCATAATTTTTCTAATAAGTAGTTTATACTACCAGTTTTAAGTATATGGTTTGCGTTAAACTTAAAACATAATTTTTATCACACTACGAATAAAACAATCCTGAAAAGCTTTGCTCATGTGGCCAAGCAAATCCATAAGACATGGCTTAAAAAGTTTTCAAGAGCCATCACTTTGAGATATATTTGGGTAACTTTTTATTACAATTTAAATCTTTCAAAAGAATTAACAGCTGCCAGAAAAGATACATCGCTGATAAATTTTAGGGAAAATTGGCCACAAAAAAAGTTAAATAATATTTAACGGAAATTAAAATTATTAATCTATTTCAACATCTCAAACAAAAAATTTTATTGTAAGAAAAATATTTAGGCTAACATTAATAAATTATACGTATACTTGTTTAAAGCCATCTTTGTTTAATTCTTAGAACAAAAAATTTTTTAATGCGGGAAAACAACATAAAGAGTTTTTGTAATCTGTCTTATTTAGAACAAATTTCAGAATTCAATACTTAGTATTCAATACACTATTTTTGTTCACGTTGAGAAAAAAGCAATAGGTCAGAATATATAAAACATACCACTACCTCAGCCTTTTTATTAGTTATATAAACGTTTTAAAAACTTACTTTTTAGTTTTAGTATGTTGGCAATATACATCGCATTTTCCAGCTACCGAAATAGATCCATCTTTCTCAATTTGGGCATCCTCACCAGTCCACCCTTCGCAGCAGTGACAACGCCCAGTTTGCTTATCACACTGTCCCCCATTTTTACCACATTTAGGATTGCAAATATCGATCTGAGGTGCAGGTTTACAGGTCGGGTTTCTAAAAATAAATTGATAAAAATTGGTTTTATCAAAATAATTATAAGAACAACTTTGTATCAAGTCCAACGTACTAGTTGCTCTACAAAGTTTATAGTAACTAAATGCACACAGAAATTATTCCGATCAACATTAATTCTTTTCATTTTAAGAGTTGTACCAAAAGTAAGCAATGTTATGTAAATTTTGATACTCACTTTATTCCGCGGCCCAAATATGGGCAAGATTGTACACAACCATATTTAATTCCGTCAGTATAGTAATGATCATCGATGTATGTATTAACGCCGATACCAATCCATCCCCGACAGCATTGACACATGTTGTTTACACATTTACCGTGCCCATTTGCTTCACACACAGCAATATTACATTTGGGCGTGGATGCAGTGGGTTTTCTGGAAGTGTAGTGTGGTTCTGGAATAGGGTAATTATAATTATTTTTGGAAGTGTAGTGTGGTTCTGGAATAGGGTAATTATAATGTGAAACGCAATTAGGGGATCTAAATGAAAAGCATTTTCAAATTAAAACACCTGAACTTCTTAATATGTTAAAATGATGGAGAGTGGAGAACAACATTCTCTATATAAAATTATTAAAATCTGGCAAGCTTAATATTCTCTAAAAGTAATTTCATTTTCAACAAAGAGAAAAATATATCATTATGGTGTTATTTTTTGTATTAAAATTTGATTTCCATTCACCAAAACCAAAAACAGGAAATTTGAAATTTTTTTCTAAAAACTATGCATAAATTTATATATTTGTAAAATTACATCTTTATTATTATTATATTTATCAATTTGCAGCTATTATTACCTCATTATAAATTTATTATGATTATATTTCTGGAACGAATTTGTATTTCAAATTCAAAAAACTGCATTTAAATACCTTATCTGGAACGCAATTTTCCTAATAATATAAACTTTCTCATGAACATTTAACGATGACGGAAAAGAAAATCGATTTACTGTTTCGGGTCTGGTTTTCTATAATATATTTCTCCTTGTCACCAATCGTGGTGGACTAAAGCAATAAATTATTAATCTATTATTAGGTGTATACCCACCTCGATTTGCCATTTAAAAAGAAATCTTAAAAAGTGAAATAAATTTGGAGGGCAGGGCCATCGATCACCGTACTTCTCCAAATTTTAGAGCTGTAGGTTTGAACCCAACTCAGAACAAATCATTTTCTTTAGCGTAAGCTCAAATAGGAGCTTTAAGTACATCAGAAACAAACCCGTGGGCCCTTCTGTAAAATATTAATTCAAAAAATATTTGTTGGCTCCACGTTAAAGATACAAATCGAATAATTGAATCAATAATCGAATCGAATAATCGAATCGAATAATTGAGTCGAATAATGGAATCTTGAATGCTAAGCGAGCGCTCTAACATTTGAAATAGACTCTCTTGACAATGTATGGTTGCATACCCGCTAACATTTGACTAATTGGTGCATTTAAAGGGAAATCTTAAAAAATATAAAGAAATTTTGAGGATTCCATTAACGTGGAGCCAACACTAAAACAAATAATTTTTCGAATTAATTTATTATAGAACGGCTCGCGGGTTTGGTTAAGATTTGCTATTTTCATGAAAATGTAAAAAGAAAATTTGTGGGCACCAATATCCGTGCCTCGCGCATACTAAACGAGCGCTCCACCTTGGCCTATAGCTTCTTCAAAAAAAATTACTTCTATAATATGACATTGTTCTATTTGCCCATTGATTAAAAACGATACTATTGTTTAAAACCACCAATGAAAATCTTTAAAATATCTTTCCTTCAAGTGGTTTTATCGGTCCGTCAAGTTGTTTTTTGTTCTTTTGATGGCATAGCAGCGACCAATGAGAATGCTTGATAATAATTGTAAAGGAATAAGGAATTTAAGGAGTTATAGAGAATTGAAGGTTTCACCGAAATTTAGGAACAAATCTGTTTCAAATTACTAATTTTTTGAAAATTTTAAACGAGCCTTTAGCAAACATATGTCAAATAATCACTCCGTTTCCTAATAAGTTTGGATTTAAAAAGTCCACAGCAAAAAGCTCTACTAAAAATAATAGAAAACCTTTTTAAGCGATGTAAATACTGCAAGTGTGTTTTGCTTTTTGATTTGAGCACAGCATTTGTCACGTTTATCTTCAGCTATTCTCAAATATCATGAATAACGAAATATTTTTCTCTAGTTTAGTTTTAGGATGTTTTTATTTAAATACAAGCGACGAAAAAAATTAAAATAGATAACAAATTAGCGTTAGTCCTCGTGATTTTCTGATGCTTGTTAATTTAAAAAAATATTTACTTCAATAATTCTTGCTGGTTAATTAATACTGAATAATGTTTTAAGAACCGGATTGCAGATTAAGAAAGTGTTTTGTTTACAACTTTCAAGGAATTGCGAGATTGGATTAAAGTTAAAAAGCTTGTATTGGATTCTGACAAAGTACTACAAAGCTTGCAGAATATTTCGGAAAAGTCTACTTTAACAATAATTCTGAACATAAAGATTAATAAGACGTTGTAAAGTCATT
This sequence comes from Euphysa ruthae, assembly GCA_035046665.1. Lineage (NCBI taxonomy): Eukaryota > Metazoa > Cnidaria > Hydrozoa > Anthoathecata > Corymorphidae > Euphysa > Euphysa ruthae. The sequence goes on along the minus strand of JAUZNK010023789.1, from coordinate 573 downwards.
TCTTATCTAACATTAACACTTTCTGTGGGTGTTACCATCACATTTCAGTTAAAAATTAATGAAGTTGGCTATAGTTTTGAATTGAGAATAAAGTTTTTTCATCCTTTTACTATGATTCTGAAAAAAAAAATTGAAATAAGGATAAATTTTTCAAGGTATGCTATGTCAGTTATTTATGATACCGTTTTTGTAAATTCAAATCCAATGCTGGTAATTCTAGTTACCATCAAAGTGAACGTATGACGTCATAACTAGACAGCAGACAGGCCAATCCCCAGCAAAAAAATCTACAATGGTAACTAAATTTTAAGTAAAAGTCGTTAAGCTTTATAAAAAAAATTTTAATTTACGATTTTTTTGCACGAAAAACCAAAGAACCCCACTTTCTTGTAATGCTAGCGAGTAACGCTACAAATGAGAGAGAGAGAGAGAGAGAATGTTATATTTAACGTGGGGAACCAACAAATTGCCGAGACAACATTTCCAGATGGGCCCACGTGGCAGGTCTTGGAGTACTTAGAACGCCCATTTGCGTCTACGAAATTCGCTCAACCAAACAACCCGACCAATTTG
>JAUZNK010023778.1:0-20152 GCA_035046665.1 Euphysa ruthae | reverse complement strand
ATGAGTTTTGCTCAGTAACTCAGAGATAACATGGAAATAAATTTCCGCCAGAGGTGGGAGTCGAACTCGTAATAACCTTTCGGTCCGGAGTCAAACGACCTCACCACTGTGCCAACTCCGCTTAAGGTCAGTAGTCTTATAACTGTAACACCGTCTCAATCTTTCGTGGTCAGGTGCTCACCAATATTTTGAGCCAGCTTATCAGCTTTTTTATCAGATGATAATGGTTTAAAGCTTGACTGAATTTTTTTTGGTGGCGTTTGTAGAATTCTAGGAGTTTGTAGTTTTGATCATTTACTTGTTCGATCCCGTAATAATGTTTGAATCCTCTCGGGAAACTTCGAAGAGGCTACTGCTACAGCTGAAACATTTTATCAAGCTCTTCAGCTCTAGGTGGATCCTGATGTTGAGTTGGATGCGTTTGCTTGTGTGGTTTGGCAATAAAAATAGCCTTCCAATGGAACTTTTGGTACTACATGCTTGCCTACAAACGTATAAAGAACGAGGATTTTCACATGTGGACGGATAATTTGCGGCAAAAACACCGTTCATACGGGGCATCCTACTCAACCCACATTCATAGTATCAAGCGCTATACCTTTGTGCTTACCGGCCAGACCAACCAGCTTATTCTAAAGTAATAACTTAATAAGTTAATAAATAGAAATTTAAAGCCATATTAGACAAACTTTTATTTGACATTGTGTTGGACGAAGATCTTCATCTGGAAGAAGACACAGAAGAAAATTTTTCAAACGAATCAATTTTTTCTCGATCGGGTGAAGTCAGACAAGTCTTAGATGTACTATTTGATTGTATGTTGTTTAGTGACAAAGGAGAATTTCTCCATAAAATCATAAACGAAATAAGTGCAGTCGGTGATAAAGAACTTTTATTACGACTTTGAAAAAGTGACATTAGAAACAATTTTCAGTAGGGATTTAAAAAAAATTTATATGAAAAAAAAACTCGAAATTTTATAATTTTTGTTTACCTTCAACTTAACAAGAGCTTCGTTTAACTCGAACATTCGTTAATTCGAACTTATTCCCTTGGACCTTTGGAGGTTTGAGTTATCGCGAGTTAACTGTACATAAAAATTGATAAATAAACAGTAGGTGTTGACCGAGTAACTCGATAATAAATTGTATTATTTGCTAAAGACAGCAAGGATTCAATTTGACATTATCATTCAAAATATCTGAATATAAATTTTTTTGTCAATTAATGAATAATCAAAACTTTGCCTTGAAATAGCTCCATTGATATCAGACGTGTTTTACTGGAAATTTCAGGCGATTAATTTTCTTTGATCTTTATTCCGTTTTTGACTTAATTCATTTTTTTTTTTTTTTTTTTTGTAACATGAAAATATACTCTAATCATTTGAATTTTATTAGGTTTTTTTAACTCATTCTTTTTTGTATGTGAGCGATTATACCAACTTAACACGATAACACGTTAGATATAAATAATTCAATTACTTTTCCGTTTCTATACCACGCAAATTTCTCTTCTCCTGAACCGCTAACAGAGTTACATTCCAATCCTAATTCCATCCCTGGGGCCAACTCTGAACGACTGCCAGGAATAAGTTCATTAGTTACTACTGGTAACATAACTGAATCATCCTTTGCTACCCGCTCTAAAAACACACAAAAAAATATTTGTTAATTTTACAATGAATTTAATTCTGATATTGAAAATCAATCTTAACAATTAATATATTATACATAAGAAAATACCGTTAGTATTGGATAGATTTAGACATGCTGGTTGAAGTTTGGGGAATTTGAGACAAGTACATATTTAGTATATAAGCTGTTCTAGTTTTTTAGGTTCTTCATGCAGTGAAATGAAATAACACCGTTTTAAGGAATTGTTTACCCGCGCAATAAGTAGACATTTATTCTGAGAAAACCAAACAAAAATTTTGAATTAACCATTTAACCATAACTAAAGAAAAATAAAATTTATCTGTTTCTTCCCAGCTTCAAAACATTTATTTCTATCTCACCCCATTATCAAGTATCAGCTACACTGGAGATGAACATAAATACACTACATATAATTAGTACACAGGTGATGTATATATTCAATGGTTTAGAGTAGCCGAATTATTTCTTGTCATCGTCTCAAACGAGCCTAACACCAAGCAACTTTATTGGATATATCTTAGATATTAAGTTAAATATGAAAGACATTCTTGTTAAATAAATCAGTTTCTAACCGCAAAAATATAATATTTACAATATATTCAAATTAATAACGGTTGATAACTAATTACAATAGTACATACAAATTATTAATGATGTTAACTGTGATTTCATTAAAATATTGTTGCTATAATAAAAATTTATTTTTTGTAATTCACACCAAGAAAAAATTTTTTTACGTACTTCTCGGTTCTTAATAATTATGAAATTCTTGTGTAAAAATTCTGACATTTGGCAAATTTAAAACAAATTTTGAAAACTGGGACATTCCTTTACGGTTAAATCCATGCCTTTGCAAAATACTTCTGCTGTACACGCTTTTTACTTATAAGAAAATAAATTCTTTATTTTGGAATAAGGCAATGCTTATTGGTAACTTTAAGTGGTTTAACTCACCAACTAATATTAATGAGAAACTGCTCTTTGGTTGTACTTCAAAGTCGACATCAAATCTACTCATAATCTTTACTGATATCGTTGATGACCGACTTATATGCAAACTTCGTGATATTGCTAGTGTGGTTGTCCCCCGAATTGTGTCAGATGAGGAATTTTCCAAATCTTTGTTGATAAAAATACCAAGGATTAGCTGAATGCTATAGTTAAATATATTTTATTAAGTATATGTGCTTAAAAAATTTGAAAGCAAGCTAAGAAAACTTTTTTTAATATGTCGGCATAATAACGCATACTTCTTGATTTCTTCTAAAGATAGATAGATAGATAGATAGATAAGAAATTGATCTCAGCGTTTAAGAGTTTTCCATAAATTGAGAATTTATAAAGATATATATAATTAAATTTCTTTTTCGCTTTATACTAACTTATTTCTAACAGTAGACAGCCTATGAGTGACAAACCGGTGTTATCTATACAATACAACTTATTTGCATTTGTTAGAATTTTTTCCCTGTGATTATAAAGAATATGTGCAGAATCGTTTTTAATCATAACTATCAATAACAATTACAACTAGAGAGGAAAAATTAGCAAAATTAATACAGAAATACCCACTACATCACCTATGGGCATATCTAGTTGAGCCATAGCAGTTATTTTGTTAAAATAATATCTTCGTTACCCACTTCTTATTAATTTTTATTTTGCACTTTATATTAAAATATATTGAAAATCACAATACTAATAAACGAGCATAATTTTTATGAACTTTTTTGAAATATGTTTTCTAAGTTGAAAAATCAAAAATCTAAAAATCATTGAATAGATATGCCATTGCGTAAAAGAAAATTTTTTTTATTTACCTCGAAATAGTTTAAAACATTTCGGTATCTATATGAAAATTAAACAATATCTTAGATTACTTACTAGAGCTTTGTAGTTACAATAAGTTGTGCAGCTAACAAATACACTCCAGAAACCTTGGCCACAATAAGTTTGTTCTGGTAAAAGAAATTCTTATTATGTTCCTCAACAAACCCTATTACAGCAACCCATTTATTGATGAACAGCTGATGTTTAGTTGCTGAACTAACGGTCAATACAATAGCAGTTACATCCAAACCACCTAGGTAACATAATGACAAGGAAGACTTTGGTTGTATTTTTGCTGTTTCTTCTGATTGCATATACACAGAAATTAATGCTCTTGAGCTTTTAACAACAATAGCCCCTGCTAGAAGAAAAGTGAATATAGTATCTGGCATAATAGAATACCTTGCAAAAAATGAATTTACATCATTGTATTTCACTTCAAATGCTACCTCGGTTCTATAGCTTGAGCCTGTAATTAGGTTTGCAGTTAGGAGATAAATCCCTTGATAGTCAGCTACGAAACCATTTCGATTTGAGGGTATGTAATTATAGGTTATCCAATTAGAAATAAGATTTTTATTCAAACTTGAGGATACATGAGGATTTTTTTTTGTATACGTTGTTATTTTGGTGGCTCTAGGGAGACGTGTGTACGAAAAAATGGTCTCACGCGATAGGATACGACCGGGACCTGTACTATGAAAAACTGATTCTAATTTTGAATAAAGGTTCATGTAAATTGCTCCCACAATATACATTTCCATAACATCATCCCGTCTAAAAAAAAGTAAGAACAGATATTAAATAATTAATCTTACTTAAATTTTTAATTTAGATGTATATCATTATTTATCTCAAATATACTACTAACTATAATTAATTAATTGTTTAAACGGAATCTGGCACATTCTCTTGTGATCTATACTAAGCATCGAAAAGAGATTTTTATTTCTGAAATTTAATCATTCCATCAAGATCTAATTAATTATTAATTAATTTGTTTACAATCGTTCATTGAATAAGTGATTGTTGCTCATTTGACTGATTACCTTTAAGGTAAATAAATTTCATTTGAAAGTTGACAGCATAGACATTGTTTATGCCTTACATCTTGGATGCCTATTTCTTTATTGGATATATCTTTATTTCTCTTAATGAAACATATAAAAGGAATCTGGTACGAGGACAAACTCACGCTATCTAATTTCTGTACGCTCGAGGTTATATGGTGGCTACACCGTCAAAAATGGCCACCATGCGAATTCCAACTGCCAAAACGCTCAACACCAAACAATGGATCCAGAAATTATAAAAAATTCACCAAACAGCATGTTTTTTTATTATTTCAAACCTTTTGGTTAACTGTTTTACCAATCAAAATATCCGATAAAAATATTAAAGATAATAAAAAGAAAAAGAAAAAAATGTAATTACGTGATTGTCGAGAGCACAGTTAAACTTGTATCTGTTTCTTTTGAATTGCTTGCAAATGTAATATTTACATTCCCCAGGGAACGTTGAAATTTTATAATTAAAGATAGATAGAACCAACCAGATGATTGTGCTATTAATGCTCCATGTAATGGTAAATACCCATAATTTGACGGATAGGTTGGTAAATGTGTTATCTGCCATGGTTTTAGTGTTTCGAACGTGTCTGACAACTGAAAATGTTCCTAGAAGTTACGAGAGAAGTTAAATATCTCTATTTCAAATTAAAATATTTTCAGAAAAATTTTAGCGAAAATTTGCTAGATATATATAGGACTGCGATTAAAATTTATAATGTTGAAGAAAAACAATTTGTTTTAAGCTTTTGATAATTTAGGATAAAATACATTGCTTTAAATACTGGGTTCACTGTAAGCTAAGTTAAAAAGTTTTAACTTAAAAAAAAATAATAAAAGTTTTTATTTAGGGTTAACCCAGACCTAACCTTAACCACAACTCCAACCCTAAACCTAAACCTATCCTTGTTAATTTCTGCTAAAATAGCTTGCAGCGAACTCATGATATACCGCCTTTAGAATTAAATACCCAATTTTATAAAGAAACGCCCTCCTAGATTTCAGGATAGAATAACCCATAACACCGTGGAGAACAACTTTTCATTGTTTTACAATTAGTTTAAACAACAATGGAATACTATATTTTCTTGAATAGAAGTCGCCCTTAAATAAAAGCCTCCTTTGAATAGAAGCCACACAAATTCTCTTTAAAAAATAAATATAAGCCACCCATGATTATAAGCCGCATTTTATTTTTTGAAATAACAAATTAAATTCGCAAAGCGAATAAAACTGCCTTTTTTACGAAAAAAAAAATTACTTCACATTCTTCGATAATCTTATCTGTACATATATTCAGTCATTCGCAATTTATGTCAAAATCTATATAAATTGTTTCACTTTGTTTCGTATTTGTTTCTATTCTACTTACAGCTTCATATGAAGGAAAACAAAAATTTTGTTACAAAGGCTTGATAGAAACCGTCCTTAAATATAAACCGACCTCAAATATAAGCCGCAAATTTTCTTACAAAAAAATAAAAGCCGCCGCTTCTATTCAAGAAAATAAGATATGTTATAATTGGTTAAATTGTGAAATCACGGTAATGATTATAAACTGTAAATATTAGTCCAAGCAGTTCTCTTATAACGCTATAAAATATTTTGAATCAAAATTTAGAATTTTAGGCAAAAAGAAAAACATTTTTTATTATTTCGAATTAAAGTATCAAAGACTTTTTCTGCTGTTTATATTAATTAATAATTAATTATATTAAAGGAATTCAAATCACCTTGAGCATGAAAGAAGCAGCTTGGAATACTTTTCTTTCCGCCGGAAACAAATAAACTGATAATAAACCTTCTTCTACATCTCCAATTTTATTAGCTAATAAATTTTGTGCTGTTATCATGGGATTTCCTTGAAGCAAAAAATCAAATTCATCTCCTTTTTCACATCTTTGCACAAGGAAACAACTAAGCATATATTCAACACTTCTGCTGCTTACTATGTCACAGACATGAAGTTGTCCTTTATTTCTTCTAAATGCCAGTTTAAATTCGATATTTGCGTTTTGCTTTAGATGTAATTGAAAGGAAAATAAATAAAACCCAGTGAGTTCAATGGTTACCTTTTCGTATCTTGCAAGAATTACGCCTCTGTTTTTTACTATGGAGCCTAACCCCAGGTGGTCAGTTGTCCATCCTGTAATTGCATCCCAATTACTAATTGTATTACGTAACTTGGGTCGAGGAATATTTGCAATAAAGCCTTTCGTACCTCCACCTCTCTGTAATAGCGTTACAGAGATACTTGATTCTTTTTTAATTGTAAATATACTGTTGGAAAACATTTTAACACATAATTTGTCATTTTTCTGTAATTGCATTGGATACGAAAATGTCAAAGTTAATATCACTTCGTTGTAGGTAGACCTTTTTGTGGAGAATACAGATTTCATTGCATTGATGTACACAAATACTGTCACATAAGTAGCATTTGCCTTCAATAGTAATAAATCTTCCATTAAGATTGTAAAAGATATTAAATAAACCCCATCTATTGGGGTGACAAACTCCCCGGTATCAAATGAAAAGGAATTTTCCGTGTTATAATATATATGTGTTGCAATTTCATTTTTTCCTGAATTAAAAAAACCGGTAATGTTGACAAGTTCTGACTCTTTTCCAGTTATATCGTTCATCAAGTTGGCATTAAATCCAATGAAGTTTAATGGATTACCAATGGGTATCAAAGAAGTAGTGCATTTTAAGTTAAAATCAACGCTTTTCGACGATTTCATGTATACACCAAAATATTCATTGGTTTTGAGCATCAATGAAGTTGCAATTTTAAAAGTTTTTTGTCTACCTATGTTGCTTTCTTTTAATGAAAGCAATTTTTTTTCTAGGCGTTGTTCGAAGTTATAAATTACAGCGACTTCTAAGTCTTCCTCATTATATTCGGTTACGATTAAAGCACTTGTAAAGTAAAAAAAAATATCCGCTTTTGTTCGAATGATACCTTTATCAAAATAAATTGGATTATTTTCCCTAGTAGGCAAACATGAAACAATATTCTTCCATTGCAATGATTGGATCACCAAAGATTTATCTTTTATTTGTATTGAAGATTCGTATTTGTTTATCATAATCGCGCTTATTGAGCTGTTCTGCAAAATATACCAATTATTAACATTTGGAAAGTATAAATTTATTCTCAGGTGGTCATTTTTGTCAACATTTGTTAATGATGTGTAACTAAAAGTGTTTTTCTGAGTCGAAGATGAGGATTGATATGCCAGTGAAAATCCATTTTCAAATTGATCCTTGCCGTCAATCAGCATTGCTTTTACGTTTTTTGTTACAGCAACCCTCATTCCAGTGGTATTAAAAGGTATTTTGCATACCAAGTTGACGGTGATTATAACAATACCAGTTTTATTAAATGTTATATAATTATTTTCACTGTTTTCATTGAAATTTTGGAACATACCTTTGAAGTTCGCAAGGTCTACTAAACCCCAACCTTTAAATAAGTAGGACTCCATATCTAAAAGCTTAGATGAGTATCCTGTTCTGCTATCTAACTGTCCAATGCTATAAGAAGATTTTTTAGATAAAGTTATTAAGTCACATGTTGAAAGAATTTCGAGTGTCACTCTATCTCCGTATGAAAGAAGAACGTTTCTGGAAACACCTATAGTAAATGCTTTTAGATTTGATGATTTCGTCGATTGCACTATAGTTTCGTAGCTATTTTGTAGTATATAGACTGATACAGAGCAACTATACTATGGTTCATTTACAAATATAAAATTCCCTTGAATAAGAAACATGCTTTTGGAACGTGCTACAAAATACCCACCCTTTAAATTATATAAATTTGTCTGTTTGAAAGAACCAAATGAGTGTTTATTTGTCCAATCTAAGTTCCCTAATTTTCTATCAAGTAAATAGTCATGTTTTAAATTTACAGAAACAAATTGTAGCATTTGGTATTTTGATATTAAAGATACATATAATTGGCTATTTGTTTTGACTACTATTTCTTTGCATTTAATGAATATCCTCAAAATATCTTTTTTATTCGCTTTTATAATTCCATGTAGGTTTAAACTAGTTATTCCTAACGGTGAATCTGACCACGTCTGAAAAATGCTATTTTCTATGACATCGTTGTTTAAATTTACATAAACTTTAATGAGCTGTCCTGAGTTTCTGACCTCTACGATTATAACACATGATAACAGGAAAATACCCGACTCAGAAAATGTAAATCCACCATTCTCTCTCTTCAACAAACCTAAAAATAGTAGAATGAAAATCAAATTTAATAACTTAGTTTGGCTATAATTTTTATCATTTGAAGAAATTTTGCTGAAGAAGTAGTAAAACTCCCTTAATAAACGCCAAAAACAAATATTTTGGAGCCAGGTACAAAATTTTAATTCAACTAAATGGTCGTCATTTTTCGCTTAGTGTGTTTCCTCATGATAAAAAGATTAGTTCCTACATTATCGAAAGTAGGCCACCAGAAATCAATAAAAAAACTTTGCTTCTACTTTTTCATTGAATGATTAGAACTTTTATCATTCTATTCAAAATCATTCCAAGTTGCAATTTTATTTTTGCGTAGCTCTAAGTTTTCAGAATATGGTACAATATTTCCAATATGGTATAATATTTCCAATATGGAACAACATTTCTAATTTCCATGTCGTAGAAGATATACATTTTTGAATTTATGCCAAAACGTCGTAGTATTTTTAAATCAAGCCAACGTCTTAAAAATGTAATAGATGTCAGTTAACTTTAAAAAAATTAACTTTTGGGAAACTCCACGACAATGGCAAAAAGCTGAATTTCTAAAGAAAAATTTAACTGAAGATTATATACGATGTTTGATGATATTAGGAGGAACTATTAGATGTGAAGAGCAGTGGAACGAAACACTATTTAGTTTTTTTTGTGTTAAGATTTTCAAATTTTGAAAATGACTCCATAATATATCACTAAGAGTCTTTTCAACAACTTACAAACCTAAAAAACTATATTTACTTGTTAAAATGTCCACAAAACTGCTATGTCAAACCTGGTAGTGCTCAAAATCCAGAATATCTGGTTCATATCGTCACAAAATTATTATAAATAGTTTCAGAATAATTCAATCAAGGAATGTAAATTGACTTCCCATCAGAACGAAAGTTTTTGCTTCTTACGACAGAAGGTGAGAACTGGTGTGGCGAACATGTATTTTGTACACCCGCTATGTATATTTTCTATTCACCACGAGGTAGTATTATTCAGAAAATAAGTTGTTAATTGCTTAATTATTTAATAAGATACTCTTTATTCACAGTTTAAGTAGTGAGGTTTAGCATGCGTTTTCAACATTGTTTTACTTTACTCACCACTGACCACCAGATAAAAGAACTGAAATGTTGACTATCACATAAAAAGTGAATGAGATATTTGAAGATTTGAGGAATGATTTGCCAATTTTTTATGTTCTTAGATATATTGAAAGAAACAACAACATCTTTTCGGAATTCTGTTTGCCTAGTATGATGGCACCTTTTGGTTTGTAAAGTGCCTCTATAACCAACCAAAGTTAAACCCAGTCAGCACATTGGTCATATCAACAAATAATTATCTTCAGCGTCCTTTTACGTGTTTTAACACATAAAATTTTTAAACTATTTTCTTTGGCAGGAAATGTTGAAGTTATCTTTTTCTCACATATTCGAAATAATAATTTTCATCGACCACCTTTAAAATGGTGGATTTTTTGTCAAACCCTAAAAATCGAGAAGCCCGTTTCAGCCTTCCAACTTTTTGCGACTCTGTACAAAGTTGGTAATATACTAATACTACAGAATTGTTGAAAGAAAATAAATTGATAAGCTTCACACTTGCAGAAGAAAGCCCAAAAAGAACTGCAAAATCAAAATAATCAGGTATTTGACATAAATTATTTCAGTATATACTCTTTTGAAAATTTTCGTTGAAACATAAAAATCAGTTTTCAGTTCGTTGTTCTACCAATTGTTTGTCAGAGCTTTTTTACATATAAAACACACAAAAAGGAAATATAATCATGTTGAGTGAAAAAGATTTTTGAAAATATAAACCAAGGGTATTGAAGTTGTGGATTAAGAAAAAGTGGGTAATTTAATGGCAAAAAAATTAAAAAAACGAATGAGAATAAATGATAAAAGAACCAGCTCTTCTAGTTAATATCATTTCTCAATACCGTTCAGCAAGGATGCCACCTTTAACAAAATTTTTCATCTAGCTAACTGATAATAACGGCGGCTGTGTTACTACTAGGACCTAATAATATTAATATATCTCCGTAAAATTATATTGAATAGCTAATGTTTGATGATTTTTAAACTTTTTTCTATAAAAACCGCTCAATCAAAATGACCACTGAAAAATTTATGACACATTTTCACACCCTTTCATTTCGAAATCCTTTGCTGGTGCTACATGTCACTTACCTTTTAGGTGGTGCTACATGTCACTTACCTTTTAGGTGGTGCTACATGTCACTTACCGTTTAGGTGGTGCAACATAGTACTTACCGTTGTGGATATTGCTTTCAAATTCGTTCACTTCTCTTATTTTTTCTTCTATAATAAGCTGCTGGTTGATAAGTCCAATGTATACAACATCACAATGAACTGAAATGAAATTGTGGCATTACACCATGGAGAACAAGTCGATTGTATAATTTTATAACACCTGCCACCCCTTCCCCCACCACGTATCATTATATCAATTGCCAACCCCATCCAACACCATGTTTTAATCGATACCAGTCTAGTTAAGCATCGAAAGTAAAAATAATCAGAAAATTATTTGTTTTAATGTGGATAGCATACCTTAGAATTATTTTATACAACTAATAACTGTTTGTGTTGCTACCAAATTTCCCTCAAAAAAATATAGGTATTTTCTAATACCTAAGATAGCGGTTACTTATTATAGTTGTATACCTGAAGAAAATTATTATCGAGTTAGGAGGCTAACCTTTTAAAGAGTTTCACGTGACTGTAAAAGCTCAATATCCTCATTTGGTATTGATTTTAAGATATTATTTATTCGAAATAGGTGTTTGATATTTATTTTTACATATGAAAATTGAAAATAATATGATAAACTAAAATTGACGAATCCAACCTTAAAGGAAATAAAACGTAAACTCCTTAAAAGCAACTTAAATCTTTTTGAGGCAGTGTTGGATCATGGTTCAAAGGTTGGCTAGCCATTACCTTTGTTGGACCAAAAACTTCAAATAGAAAAATTTTTTTTTTTTTGATACCTTCTTCTGCGTTACATCACTCTTCTTATTCTTTAATTAAGGAGTTTTTTGTTACTTTGTTCGTCAGGCCATTCATTGGATGAAAGGTTAATTTAGATCCAATAGCCTTAACGTGGTTCTTATTTTGCAGTTTGCAATGAGGATAAAATTGAGCCCTTAATAACAGATGTATTTAAAAACTTTTTGCATTATAACTCGGGAAACTTGTGAAATAATCTAATAAAACCCGTCAAATGAACTAGGCGAACCCGTAAAATGAAGAAAATTTTAATCTTTTGTTCAAATTTTTCCGTAGAGGCAAATGGAATGGAATTTTTTTTTAATGGCAGATAGATCTTTCTATAACCAACCAATGAACAAAATTATTTTTACTGTTCATTGAAAGAGTTTTTAGTTTCAAAATTATTTTTGTATAAAATCGTGTTGTCTTAATTTCCATAATGATAAGAAACTAGGGACGGTGTTTTAAAAAAGTTTGTAATGGATGTATACATGATATTAAAAATCACCTGGTATCAACTTATTAAAAGACACCCTTAAATAAAAGCTCGCCTTGTATAGAACCAGCACAAATTCTCTTTAAAAAATAAGGCCACCTTTGATTAAGAACCGCATCAATTTTTTCGAAAGGATAAGTTAAAGTGGCAAACGGAATAAAAATTTGTTTTTACAAAAATTATATTTTCTCTGCCATAGTCATTCGCAGCTTATAACATTCTATACAATTGTTTGCACTTTGTTTCGTATATGCTTCTATTCTAGTTGTAGTACAATGGCTTCATATGTTTCAAAAAAAAAATTCTGTTACTCGAGCTAAATAAAAGCTTGAATATAAGCTTCCCTCAAATATAAGTCTCAAAGTTTTCTTAGGAACAAATTAAAAGCCGCGTCTTCTATTCAAGAAAATACGGGAAAACTATTTAATTTTAAAAAATTTTTTAAATTTGTACATAGAAAGAACTATATCTAAATAAAAATTGATTGTAACTCAGTGAATAGAGCACTAGTTTTCAAATTAGAGGTCGGGGTTAGTGTCCTCCCGTGACACAATCGAATTGATTTGTAGTCATTTGTAGTCACTTATTTAGCGAGAAATTGGATATGGATGTTGCCTTAAGGCGACATCCATATCCAATTGCAATTTGATTTGAAAAACGTATTTTCAAAAGAAAATGTGATCCACTCAAGTACGAACAGCCATACCGAGCCTTGTAATTTTCAAAAACTGACAGCACAGTGTTGTTCTAGGTGAATATTTTGGTGTGCTTCTTGCACAAAACTTTTTCTGTTTCAGATAGGGAAGGAATATTTTGTAATTTAAGTAATTTAAGCCATGTTTAAATCACCTTAATTGTTTTTCTCATAAACCCATAATGGTGGATATATATATATATATTGACTTTATTTAACAACAAATTTTGGAATTATTTTAAAATAAATTGTTTTCACTGTCAGTTATGTTAGGTTCATCGTCATCCTAACTTCTACCTAAAGATTTGGCGTCATTATCTTCTCTCGTCTTCATTGTTTCGATCCTATCAATTTTACTTATCTGCTTTGAAGCAGATTCGGGTGGAGTCGCATGATTATTCTAAATTTAATGTTGATATAAGGATTAGTATTTTACAAGTGTTGGCATTCCATCTTCTTAGACAAAAAGCATGAGTAGTTTGTGGTGACAAACTGATCAGTTCATATTAGATAATCCCATTAAGCACTCACCTTTTGTTGCACACTTTTAATTCTCTTCACAGTTGCTATGATATCTTATATTTTATCTTGTAGCTTTCACCGATTTAGATCCTAATAACGTTACCAGTGAAACATAAATATATTTGTTTAAGCTAAATGTTACACCCGGTTATGTGTCTGTAGTTGTCTCATTATAATTACCGCAATACATCATTGTCGGTAGAAACTGCTTTGATTGATTTAAACTATTACACGAAGCAAGATGTTTCCTAATTCTGAAAAAAGATTTTCTTTTTATTCCTTTTATTGGTACTGTTTTTATCACTGTGAGCATAACACATGAATATAACTATAAGTAACAGTATAAGTAGGTTTCAGAACTAAATCATTTTCGCTCTTCAATTCTTCTAATTTTATTCAAGTATCAGCCACTAAATGGTTGCTACTACTAAGTTCTTTTATACCAGTTTGCAGCATGCAACTGGATTTTCTTCCTCTGTAACGATGACTGGGAATTGAAAAATTGCACGAACCTTATCTGTTTTGTAGTTACTCACCAAACCACTAATCTTTTCTTTTTCGTTAAGACTGTTAAGTAGAAAACTGTTCCAATCATTACTTTTTGGCGTGTTTTGCTTCAAGCTAGTGAATTAAACATTCCTATCTGGCTTTCCTCTTCTCATTCATACCTGGCCCGGTCTCCCAAATTTCTTTTTAGATGTTTAAAGGTTTCTTTTTAAATGTAGCAATTAACCAAAGCTTGGCTTGTATAGAACTAGTAATAAAAATAACAATAATAATAACACAGCTACGTTTATTGTTTATATTTATTTCTGTAGTTGTGTCTTGATCGTCTCCTTCTTTAAATGATTTGCATAAGAAAGAAAAAGGAAAAGAAAAATATTTATGTTTTTATTTAGTCAGGTGTAAGATTTTATGGAATAATTTTTAAGTTTCCTAAAAACATTCTTTCCCATGTCAGTACCTTTATAAAGTTGACTCCAAATTTTTACACAATTGACCTTTATTGATGATGCACCATACTTGACTGGTTTTGTAGCTGGGATGCGTTGAAGATTGTTAGTTGTTGCTCGTGTATTATACAGATGTGTAAATTCATAAGGTTTAAAAAGCTATGAGAAGATATTGGCAGATTGTTAATAACGTGATTATATGCAATTTGAAATATTTGATACATACCACAGTTTGTATACAGAGGACTTGTTGGAGGATAATAAGGTTTAAAGCTAATTATACGGAGTGCTTTAGTTTGAATGGCGTGAACTCCTTTTGTTAAGGGATTTCTATTTTGTGCCCAAACTGGACACACGTTGATTAAATGCTAGTTAACGATTGCATGGTATCGTTTCTGAGATATTTTTATCTACGTAATATCGTACTTTAGCTATCAACCCAACGTTTTTACTGGTTTTCTTTATGTTATTAGTATGGCTGTTCCAATATAGGTGTTAGTCAAGAATAATTCCTAAATATTTAGTGGAGTTTTATGGATGAAGTTAATATTAATAATATTAACAATGATAACAACAATAATACCAACGAAAAATCATAAAACAATGTTTGAAATATTTTATTAATTTTTAAATTTTTTTAAAAAAAGCTCTGATGAATACTAAAATAACATTAAAACATTTTCATCAAAGGTTGTCTCTTGCGAAAGAGCGGTGGTTTTACAGAATAAAATAAAGCTTGAGAAATGAAATAGGTTTACATGATTTTATTTTGCGATCATAAAAACATTTCGCGTGTAGTTAATTTAACTATTAGAGTTGGTTATATTATTTGAAATATAATTTCAATGGCTTTCTCGTTTTTTTTTAAATCTCTGTTTACAAAATTATTCAATAATATATCTGTTCGCTAATTTTATGTAATTTTCTTGATTAAAATATTGGGCTGGTCAGATGCTGGCGATTAAATTGCCTATAAACAAACATCATCATCGTGTGGCTTCAAAAGATTTAAGACTCAATAATTCTAAATTAGTAACCTACGAAAAAAACATAAAATTTTTATGAGGAATCATAAAATATGCTTTAGGGCCTGTTTTAAAGCTTATTTATTCTCGCAATTTCATCCCAAAATTTCTTAAACGTTTTCTTTTTTTTTGGGGTGAAAATGGTTTATATTTCTTCAAAATTCATAATTGATAGCTACTTTGTAGCTTCAAAGTTCATAATCGATAGCTACTTTGTATTTTAAAAATTCATAATCGATAGCTACCTTGTAGCTTCAAAATTCATAATCGATAACTACTTTGTAGCTTCAAAATTCATAATCGATAGCTACTTTGTAGCTTAAGACTTGAATCATAGGTTGAAGTAAACTTAACTCCTGGTGACTGTTTTAGAGAGACTTTATGTCAATGAAATTGAAGTGTTCAACTCAAGAATTTTCAATTATATCTTTCTCTTTGTTTTTTTTTCTGAAACATCTCAAAAGAACCTCAATGCTCTGTTTGAAGAATAAAACACTAGCAGCACTCAAAAGAGAACTCCCACACCACATCCAGTTTCATTATTTATTATATTATTTTTTATGACACTAGCATCGTTCCTTTAAAAAATTTCAACAGCACTACGATTTATAGGTACTGCTTTAACATTTAACACTTATATTATGAAAATATTTTGTTTTGGTGATTTTATATACATTAATAAATAAATAACCTAAATAAAATAAAGAATAAAATAAAACAATAGTGAAAAATAGTCATTTACACTTGATAAACAAATGACAGACGAACGAGACACTTTTTCTAAAAAAAATCTAAAGACAGACTATAACTTCTTCCTGTCTTTTTTTTTTTTTTTTGAGATTATTTTTCCCTGCTTTATGTGGCGTAGCAATGTGAACTCTTTCGCTACAGTTCAAATTCAATTAAGAGCACATCGTTAAAAAACGGGAAAAAAATGAAAAAGCAAAGATTTTCCACCACGTCTTAGTAATCGAAACATTTTTCTCTATTTTTCTCTTTCTTGTTTCCCACTTTTATTATTAATAAAAACTTTTACTAATTAACAATTATAACAATTATTTCCTAGCTTCTCTAAATATATAGTATAAATATATAGTATAAATAAGCAATACGTAACTCACTAGTTTTCATAAACCATACGATTTAAGACAATTACGCATTGCTGTTTGGATCACGCTACCCGTTAATATTCTGGTTGGCGGCTTAATACTTTACATAGAAACAAAAAGCATTTTTTTATCGCCCGTCAGGCATAAACGTTTACCGTATACACCAAGGCGGATGCATCAATTGCCTAACTCATTCAAGGCACATCATATTTAATAAATTATAGTCGAAATATCTTTTAAATGATAAAATCTTTAATCACCAATACTGGCTCTCTAATATTTTGCTGGACTTTTGACGCTTAGTAAGTGCCTCACTAGATTAAGCGACTTTTTCAACATTCTTCCTTTCAAAAAACGCTCCCCATGATTAATGCCTCTTTCAATTATCTGCTTATTTTTTATTGCGTATTTAACCGCTAGTTTGACGTTATCAACAGTTGATTGTTTCACATTATCATCAATTGGTTTTTTCACATTATCATCGGTGAATTGCTTCACATTATCATCAGTTGAATGCGTGTAGTTCCTCCTTTGAACAGCATTTGAAACTCAGGCATTGTTTCTAAATAATTGGTCTCCTTATTATTGTTTAGGCACGTTTTTAATGGACCTCTGAAGCTTTATATGGTTATTCGTAAAGTTCGATCTAAATGCACCTATAATTTTGAAGGCGTTATAATTTTGAGGGCAATATAATTTTTAAAGCAGTATTTATATGGATAATTTGGAAATCAATCATTCAAAAAAGCGTCAATTAGCTTTTTTAAAGCTTTTTTAATTATCCTATTCTTCTTGTTCGGTTTTAAAATGAATTATTTCTGTCTAGGTACTAGCAATTGCACCTGTGGATAATTTTCTTTTTCAAGTAAGTGCCTCTCTCTCTTTATCAAAAATCTACTTTTCGCATAAGCGTCTTGCACGCACCTGATTAGTGATGGTACTTTTTAATTGAATGCTCACTTTCAGTTTTGAGTCACTGCTTTGTCTACTCAATTGAAATCGAAATCGAAATCGAAAGTAAATTTTTTCATAAAGACCTTCTTCCTCTTTCATTTGAATTTACCTCTTTCCTCTCTTAACTGAAGTTACTTCATTGAAAAATAATTTCTATCAAATATATATATATATTTTTTTTTTTTTTTTTTTCCATTAATTATCATATACATGCACATATACGCTGATTATTTATGATAAAACGAAGTTAATTTACGAAGTGATTTTTTTGTAGATATGTATATTAAGAATTTAGGACACAGGACGAGGACACACATACACCATCTAAATTCTGCTAGAATAGGTTGCCCAAATTTAGATGGTGGTTTCACCATAAACGTAGCCATAAAGTGGGCTCGAACCACATACGTTTTCACTAAAATCTCCGTAGTTCGGCTCCTTACACCACTACACCACGGATCAACTATGAATTTATGGCCTTTGTACTAATTACCCGCTAATATATTACTTAAAGTATTTCCTGTAAAAATAGATTATCCTTGTTTGATGCCTAATTTCTTAAATACCAAATCATTCAGATAAATGATTTTGTTTATTAGCGTCAGTTGTTTATTTGAATAAATCTGTATGTGTGTTATTTTCGAGATAAGGATTATTTAAAAAATTTTTTTTCTGTTCATGTAAACTTAATTTAGAAGTAAGCTTTGCACCCAAAATGCTGTCCTTTACTATCAATTCATACGTTAAAATTTTTTCGATATTACAAATTTGCCAAGATAATCTGAGCTTGCAGCAATTCTTTTCAAAGAAAAACAAACTTGCTGTTACAGTTTTTGAAGTTTGATAGTAAAGACATTGTCTTTGAGGATTGGTATGAAAAGCATTGTTCTTAGAGCTTAATAGTAGAGGCTGTATTTTCAGAGTCTGTTAGAAAGGGCCATGTTTTTAAAGTTTTGTGGTAAAGGTCCTTTTTTGTTGCCTAAATGTTTAGGCCCTTAGATAGAAAAAATATCTGCTAATAAAGTTAACATCCATAGATTCACCGCAGTTTTTTTCATTAAAAGTAAAAAATAGACATATAAATTGAAAATGTCGTTTCGTTTTCATATTATAGCATCTAAGGTTATTGGTCTTGATTTTATTTGAAAAAAGAACCGTCTTTATTTATTGTCTACCTTATTCTGTAATGAAATACAAGTGTCCTCTACATATACACTAGTATATATAAATCGAATAATCTAGAGACCAGTATGTCATTTAGATATAAAAAAAACATTAAAGCCAAGATAAAATCTACAGGTAGTTCACAGTTAAACTGCAATTCAAATATACTTTAAATATACGTCGATGAGAATTAATCGAGTGATAAAGTAAATTTTAAATCCAGTTTAGATGTACCAGTGTAACAATGAAATCATGAAAAATGGTTTCCATGATAAATCCAAGCTATTCAATGCTTGTTTTAGACAAAAAAAATCTTTTCTTTGAGAAAAAGTCATTAAGGTGTAGAATTAATGGGCCTTTCCTCCGTAATCTATTAAAAACAAAACTTTTAAAATTTGATTTAAGGCTTTTTATGGGAGATTCAAGAAATTTTTTATTAAACTTACCTGTCAAGCGGGAGAGTAAACATTTGAGTGCATCTGTGGGAGTTTCGGCTCAAGAGAATTTCCCCTTTTTCATTCATATATCATAGAAAAATATATATAGATACACACACACACACACACACAGACATTTCTATTGGACCTATACTACAAGAAAAAAAACATTTCAGCCAATGCCAAACTCATTTTTCTTTATATTTTAAGCAAAATGTATAAGCCATTAGTTTAATTTAGTGTCGGACGGAAAGTTTTACCATATCGCACTCATTTACATTTCCTGTCAAGCGCCTTTAAAATCATCACGCTTGTTAGAAGTGTTTTATTCTGTTATTTTAACCTTAATTTTCAAATATTTTTTAAAGATCACTAGAAAAATTATTCTAAGTATAAAATATAATTAACCATCGAATAAACTCTTCTTGAGAAAAAAAAACACAAAAATATAATTTTTAACTATCTTCTTTTTACCAGAATAAGGCTTTTTTTCGATCGTCTTTTTTTTCCGTCCGACACTAAAACAATAGATGTCGTCACATCGCAATTTTAATATTTTCTTGTATTCGAATGCGTTCGATTGTTTGTGCTTTTGTTCGCGAGTTTTTTTTTTTTTGACTACTTGACAAACAAAAATGGCGCCCACCGAGAATATGTCTACGTCTACATCTCCGTCTCCTGCTGCACAAAATGGAACAAAAAAAGGGCGTGATAAGTTTCTTATTATGATTACGTAATTAAATACACTATATCTACATTGTTACTATTTTTGTTTATCAAAACTAGGATTGAAACATCTTTGTAGATCGTCAGGATATCACATTGCAAAGTCAATGAAAAGCATTAGAAAACATATATAACGTATATATCAGCCTCCTATTCCTCCGTCCGACAGTAAAAGATTTTATAAATATAACTTGATATACTTTATTGACGATTTTGTGTTAACAATTATCTAAAACAATGAAAACT
>JAUZNK010023767.1:0-20158 GCA_035046665.1 Euphysa ruthae | reverse complement strand
ATGTACATATATATATATATATATATATAATATATATATATATACATTATATATATATATGTTTATCTAATATGAATTTCTGTATAGTTTGTTTTGGGGAGGGTTGAGTACATAAAAGTTTTGATTCAAGTATGATAATGACTGATTTTAAGAAATTTCAGTTTGAAGGGATTCTTGTTAGGTATCCAGACATATGATAAAAATCAGCAAATAGGCCAATTATGAGGTGTTGTATTATATTTATATTACATTGTATTTATTATTATTTATTACTATTAATTTATTATTGTATGCCCAAGATTTTATTAATTTTTAAGCGTATTCCCAATAAAAATAAATCACCATTCATCATTTATTTTAAATCAAAAATTTTTTTTTTATGTCTTCTTTGACAGCCAACACTTCAAGGAAAATTAATATTTCATTCTATTCTAATATTTTTTACAAGCGACATATTCAGACCGATTTTGACGCCGATATACCGGTTTGGGCGCCCAAACTATTACGCCCAAACCCAAGTTTGCCTGCTGTTTGAATATACATATAATTTTCATAATGAGTAATTTTAAAAGACTGTATTATAACCCATAGCAAAATAATATTTTAAAATTTATCAAGCAACGTCATCTTGATTTCATAACACTTTGATTTTCTTCTTGGGTTTGAAACCCACTTCTGTGTAAAGAAATCATACTTCCAAGAAATGAGCAGTAATTTTAAGTATAAGTATATGTGATGGAAAAATAAACAATAGAACTACAATAACGTTTAAATAAACCTGTGGACGAGAGCGAATTATTCAAGGATATTGAAATTAAAAATAAAACAAATTTGTTTAAATATATTACACTTTTAGTTAGGTTTAAAACCTACTTAAAAGATCAACTGAAATATAAAATTTTAAAAATACATAAAAGGGTTATAAATCAAAAGGAAAAAAAAACGCTATGGTGTGTAAGCTTAAGTTGATCTATCAAACATATCTATCTAAATCAGGCTATTACAACATAAAAGTTTAATTTTTTTTTTTTAAGTCACCTTTATTATTAACAATCCCATCTAAAATTTTAAGTATTGCAGTTTAAGCGATATGCTTGTAAAGTATACATCAAAATAACAAAGTGATTATATTGCAATTTTTGAGGTTTTAACAGGACTGGTAGTTCATGAACAATTAACGATTAGGTTAAAAAACTTAGTTCCTAAGAAAAAAAATAAATCGTTGACAAAATAAATTGTTTATTCATTTTGCGGTAACTTCTTTATTTTTTTAAAAAGTTTTGTTTTTGCAAGGCTATCATTTTTTTTTTTAATTTTTTCTTCTTTGTTTCTCCCATAAAATATATTTTATGGAACGGAAGCAAGTTTCATTTTTTCTATTCATATTTCTATGGTTTGTAGTTGTTTTCTTATTTATAGATCTTTATGTAAAACAAGTATTTAAATAAAGAGCACACTTTTTAAAACCTTTTTTATGTAATTTTAAAACAAAAATTTTTTTTTTTTTTAGTCAATTTTCTTCAAAATAGAGTCGATCAGTTCAGTAAAAAATTTGCTCTAAAGAGGGTAGGTCGGATCCATAAAACAGCGAATCAAATTGGTCTCGCCTTCCGTTATATTTTAAACCTCACGTCATGGTGAATTCATGTAAAGAATGAAGTAAAAAAAAATCTGTTATTATTAGGAAGGAGAGTATTGCGTGTACCAATTTATATATAATAAAATAATGTCCGAAAAAGATTTGAAAAAAAGAATTTTCAAACAAGAAAATTATCCAATCTTAAAATTGTTACTCAACTCTTCCAAGAACAGGAAGACTAACTTTAAAAATTTGCAAATGAATTGGGGGAAGGAAAAATTTTATTATTATATATATAATATATAAATATATATATATAAATAAATATATATAAATTTTAAAGAAAATTTATGTGGCATTTGAAAGTTAGCTTATTAAAAATTTAAATATGGCAAATTTAAATATGGCACTTAGAGATTTATTTGTTTTCATTTTTTTAATAAAAACAGTATGTTTTTTTTTCAAGAACAGAAGTTGTTACAAATAAAAATTATAACCATAGCGTTCGGTCAAGATTTCGGGAACAAATGTGTTATTTAGGATGGCCTAAGTAAATTTGCCTATTCTAGAGTTAATATTTAGAACAAAACCAAAAAAAAATTTGGGCTTTGCTCCACACCGCTTATCGCGCCCCCAATCCCCCAGCTACTTTGGGGCTATGTATCGATCTTCTATAAACTGGTATGCCCATATAACTCCTGGATACGTCACTGTTTACATAAGGCTCGCAGTAAATGTTCACAAAAAATTACCTTTTTGAAAGTCTCTTGAAATCTGTTTATTAGTTTTTTACTTTTTTGTAAAATTTTTTGGGTTCTTTTGAAATTTGGTATTATTATGAAAAAAATTTTTTTTTTAATTAGTTTTGCAAATTGGTCCTTTTAAAAGTTTTGTCAGATCTTGAATTTATATTTAAAATTTTTTCAAGCTTAGGGCTCAGTCTGAAAATAAAGCATTTTTTTCCCAGAATACCGTTTTTCATGATTTTTTATTTCCTACATTCTAATTGTGCCAAAATTTTTCACAATGTTGAAGAAAATGCTATCTGTAATTTTGCATGTTGACCACTTAAGAATATTATCAGGTTCAAAATTGGGCAAATTTTGTTCAAAAATTATGTTTTGCTAGAAAGTTGTTTTAGTTTACTTGTGGTATTTTTTGGTAATAACCTTTTTTGGATTTGTTTAGGTTTGATTAAATTTTTGGCTGGTATTTAAACCAGCAACTGTGAAGTAAACAAAATCACTTTTTTTTTCGTCAGTTCCTAATTCATTTCCACTTTAGTTTAGTTTTTAACTTTTGTACAAAGGTGTAAAGTCATGATTATAAAAAACTAATGATGGTAGATTTTTGAAAAAAAGTTCTCGTTTTTCAGTACTTGATCCGAATACCATCATTTTAGGTCTAAAATCAACATTTTGATAATTTTCTAGAAATCTGTCGATTATTTTACAGTTTTGCGGTAATTTAAGTTAAAAAAATCTCAATTAGGGGCCTGGGCATGATTTATGACCTCAGAACAACAAATATAATTGTTTTTTAACTTTTTTCTATAATTTATCATTCTGAAGCTTTTGGTTTGATTTCGAAATATTATTTCTAATAATTATTTCTTACTAGGCTCAGTCCCCAAGAATCAAAACGTCATTTTAGGCCTAAAAACAATTTTTTGAATATTTTCGAATATTTAATTTTTTGCAAACTCTTTATTCATTTATTTATTTATCTTATTTTCTCAATTTTGCATGAAGTTAAGGCATCTTTTGACCGACATGTTTTTTTGCATGCTTGCCATTTTTGAATTTTATAGGGTACCTGCCCTTAAATTTCAAATTTGATTAGAAAATATCATTTTACAATTTTTTAGAAAATATTTTTATGGTAATTTTTACCATTATAAAAATTTATGCGACCAAAATTGTGAAATTTTTTATTTTATCAAATACATAATAGATGCTGAGCTAAAATTGCTTGCAAACACGGTAATACACTTTGTTTATGAGGAGCTTTAATCTAGATCAAATTGATGGAGAATGTAAGCACTATCGAATTTGTTGGTCTTGATTTTTCCACAATTCAAACTACTCCATTTTTATTATTTTTATTATTACGATTTTTTATTATAAGCAATTTATATTATTTCCACTAAAATAAAAACATGTTTTGTTTCAGACATTGTGTAGTTATGTATTGAGTTAGTAATTCATTATAAAAGTATAATCATTATTTTTTGTGGGAAATTTCTAGATTTTTCATGAAATAGATTGTTCGGAAGTCGATTAGTCTCCAAAGTGATTGTTTTGAGTTTTTTTGTCCAAGAGTACAATAGTCATTTAATTTCTTGTGGTATTTTGTTATCTTAGAGAGTAAAATTTTATTGCCTTGAAAATATGATTTTTAATTCTGAGACACTAAATAACTTACACTAAATAACTTGTGGTGTTTGGAGGTGTACACATATTATGGCGTTTGGGTGTACACAGGCATGGTTTAAGTGTTAAATTTATTGTTCTTTAGGTTGACAACTTAGATCTGCATGGGATGAATTATATGGAAGCAATTGAAGTAATGCGTAATACTGGAGATGTTGTTAATCTTGTTGTTGCGAGGGAAAATTCTGTGTTGAAAGAAGGTCTTTCCAGAGATGATCTTAATCTGGCAGTAGAAAATAGTCAATTATTCGGTATGGCAGCTTCTTATTATTTTTATTATCATAGTTCTGTGTTGAAAAAACCACCTCTTCCTGTTACATGAAATATAATTTTGTAAAGCTGTTGAATTAAAACACGGATGGCAAAATGTTACATAATAACATTGGTACATCCATGTAGTGTTTAATGTCTGTCCAACACACATTTTGTTCGAAATTATGCCCAGATAGCTCAGTCCTTAGAACATCTGACTCCCAACCACAAAATTATGCCAGAGACTGCTAATCATCCAAGGAGCGCATGAATCATCGAATCTGATTCATGCTAAGATTTGTGTGAAGTACAGCTACAAGATTTAAATTGGATTCCGTAAAAAATACGAGACACAAATAAAAGTTTTCAAAATTTGTTTGTTTTCTGTTCTATTTTCTTTGTCTTTGAGTTTCGATGTCAGCACTGTTGTTTATACAAAGATGGAAGTTTAAAGGCCTGTATATACTATAAGCTTGCACAAATTGTCTTCTCAAAACTTCTTCATGTAGACCGCAAAAATCTTTCAAACCTTAAATTGTAAAGTCTTTTTAAAATTGGAATCAGTAAAGTTGGAATTTGCCAAAATCACAATGTAAATTTAACACAAGGCAAATTTTTATTTAAAGTTTTGTTTCTTTTCAATAAATAAATATAACTAAATAATGCTGATATTTTTTTTCTCTTTGTTTGATAAAAAAATTCTGTTTTGTTTCACATTTGGATTGAATTTACTAAGAAACAATTATTTGTAATGAACTTCTACTTAAATGAAAACTTTCTAACATAAAAGATTTGAGTAATTATGACAATTTCATCTGTAATTAAGCACTTTAGTTAACCTGTGCTTATCTGTTTTATAAAAATCTGCCAAAAAATTTATTTAGTTGCAAATTTTCATACCTTATAGGTGATGTTCTAACTATTGAAGAACAAGATGAAATTGTTCAGAAGTATATGGATTTATTGGGTAATTATCGGCTAGAAATACAAGTGAGAACTTATTTTATAGATATCCATGAAGTTTTAACATCTAACATCAATAGAGTTGTGAGAATGCTGGTGTTTTTTTTTTTTTTTTTTTTGAAAAACTTTAATTTTCACTCATGTTCTTTTGAAATCGTAGTTTATTTGGTTTTGTGTTTGGCATATGAAATTAATAATTAATATGGTTTTTAGTATAACTGAAATTGTTTTCAATTTAGTATATCTAAAATATAAGCGAAAAAAACCTATATGAATTCGCTTATACTACTGCTTATTTCTATAAGTTATTATGAAATGCAGAATTTTTGCATAACAATTAGTTCCCTGGATTCAAATTTTTCAAGATAGCTTCAATGAGTTCTTAGATTTTTGAATTTATTTTTTAATAATTAATTATTTATTTAATTATTTATTTATTTATTATTTATTTATTTAATGTTTTATTTTAAGTCGTAAATGATTTAAAAAAAAAAAAAAAAATGATACCAATAATTAAGCAAATTGTACCGGACAACTAAGAAGTACAAATGAAGTACTATGCTGTACAAATCTTCCTCTTCAAATGATTATTAATAACTATTCAACA
The DNA here is from genome assembly GCA_035046665.1 of Euphysa ruthae. NCBI lineage: Eukaryota > Metazoa > Cnidaria > Hydrozoa > Anthoathecata > Corymorphidae > Euphysa > Euphysa ruthae. The sequence goes on along the minus strand of JAUZNK010023767.1, from coordinate 14,325 downwards.
ATTTTCGCTAGTTTGGTCAATTTTTATTGAAAGTAAATAATTTTACTATTTGATAAACCAATTGTTTATAAACTATTAATGGTTTCGTTTAGGTTGTACAATTTTCAAAGTTCAAAGAGCGATCAAGTCTTGGTATCAGCGTTGAGGGATCAAATCAAAGGCATGGTAAGAATAGAAATTTGTTTTAATTTAATGTAAATATAAAGCCTATTAATTTTGTATAAGTGTCTATTGATCAAACAATAGACTTGATGATTGAATTTTTGATCTGAAGTTCAGCTTGTAGTTGCAAATTCCTCATAACAGGGCCTAAATCATAGGTTAGTGAAGGGTTTTCCTGTATGTGGTTTCTTTATGGTTAAAATTGAAAAAAACCATATAAGGACAGTATTTATGGTCCTGCAGTTTACCATTTACTTATTTTGTTGTCACACAAAAACTACTTCAGAACCTTTGGTTCTGCCCCTCTGCAGCTGGGGGTATGGGAGGTGCTGTAAGACCCCTTGCAGCGTTAGGGATGCAACCCCCAAAAATTTTTGATTTTAGCCTACCTTGATGTTGTTATCTAGAGCATATTTCACCTGTCATAGTGTTAATTCAAATCGTTATGTAGGTTACTTCATTGCTCTTCCAACAACAATTAAAGTGTTAAGAGTGAGCTACACCATGTTTTATTTTAATTCTGATGGCAAGGTTACTTTTTTTTAAATCAGTGCTCAGAATTAGGAAAAATCGCCTACATCTAAAAATTGCTGTGGTAAAGTAAAAGTAAGTAAGTATTTATTCTGACGCAAACAAATATACATAAGCTATGAAAATTACAAGACAAGAGAAAAAAAATAGCAGCAAGAATAAACATTAACAAACAAATGGGGGCAAGGATAGGCATAAAAATTGTCTGTCACAATAATTCCATTGTGGTTTCGTTATACACCACACACAAAAACATAGAGATTGATTCAGCCGAAGCATGGTAAAAAAAAAAAGAAGAAAAAAGGAAAGAAAAAAATAATAAAAAAAAAGAAAAAAGTTGGCTATGGAAAAACTGATACTGCGGCAAAAAAAGTGTTTCGAAGAATGAATGGCCACTGAGGTCTACCTTGATTTCTCTACTGAAAAATAAGATTTAATGATATTCAAGATTTCACCAGAGATACCATATCATTTCATCTTATGGAGAAGTCCAGCATGCCACACCTTGTTGAATACCGTAGAGATTCAAGTGCAATCAACCTGGAATTACAGCAAGCATCAAGAGACTTATAGACATATTCACAGATGACAATCAGAGTATCAGCTGTAGACCTACCAAAATGAAAACCATATTGATGATCAGAAAACAGATTGATTGTCTCTAAGTGACAAGTAACGCATGGGTTATTCAAAGATTTGAAGACCTTACTTATGACTGAAAGAAGACTGATAGGACGGTAATTACAAGGATCAGATCTCTCTCCAGAATTTTTGAAGACTGGGGAAGTAATGCCGACTTCCAGGAAAACGATGCCGTTTGGTTTTCAAAATGGTTTAAAGGCTTTTTTGTTTAGAATAAACGTTACATCAAGAAAGTCAAATATTTTTGTTGTTTTTAACATGAGAGGACCACGTTCTTTAAATTGGCTAAAAAATTTTTTTTTTTAATTGAATGAGTTTGATAAACTGTTTTTTTTTTGTTTTCAAAATAGCAAGGCCATCATCTCATTAGTGGTCATTGTTTTCTTTACTTAGTATGTTTGGAACCACTGGAACGTTAAAGTTTTTATCATTGTTTCCTCCAAGGTAAGTCTTTCTGGAATGCTTAATTGTGTATAACATGTCTTTGGAAATATAACAATGAGATTTCAAATGTTATAGATGGATAGAAGTTAACAGTTTTTTACATGCCCATTGATTAAAAAATTCTTGTATGTGATTTTATTATTCTGTAAATATTTTTTTACCGTTTTATACATTTTGATTGATTTATCAGCAGGAGTTATAAGTTACAGCGTTTTTCTTTATAATCCAATTAGTTTTAAGCCAATGACCATTTAGTGTAACTGGCCATGATTTAAAGGAAACCTTTTTATAAAGCCTGATTATATATACTTCTTTAGAGGGTGTGTTCCTTGCGCATCGAATCCATTCAGTGTTAGGCAAAGGACCAGTTGGTGTAACTGGCTGTGTGTTTCCTGGAGACTTTTTGATTGAAGTTAATGGTATTTATGTTCTTGAGCTTACGCATCCTGAAGTGGTTACACTAATTCAAAGTCTACCAGAACATATACGTCTTGTTGTGGCTCGCTACAGGGAAGGTATAAGCTTTTAATTTCTTTATTTTTTTATTTATCTGTAATCATGTTTTATTTCCTTGATAAATCTTTGAAAAGAATTTTTGTTTGAAAAAAAGTGGTAGAAATTGTTACCACTTCATTCGTTATGAAAAAGCTTACATCAGTGAATGTTTTACCTCTTTCTGCTAAAAATCGATTTCATAGAGTCTATTAGTTTACTTGCTTATTTTTTGGTTCTCTTAACCAAATCAGCAGATAAGCTATTTTAATTGACTTGCATGTACTTGTTTGTGTTTAGTTATAGTTTTTGTAAAGCTAGTAAATATAAATGACATTTTTTAAACTAATAGAAATTCCTTGTTTGTGGTCTCTGGCCCAGAAATAGGTCAAAGTAACTTTATTTTGACCTGAAAATTCAGGTGCATCTGTTTTTTCTATTAGCTATAGAAGTTGAATTTTATCTAAAAATTAATGCTGCAGAACCAACTAAGTATTGACTTGTTTTTTTATTGATTGAATAAAAAGTTCTATCCAACCCTTGCTTGCATAGAAAACGGATGGTAATCCAAAAATAATATGGTGATAATGATGATAAAACAGGCACTTACTAATGGGAAAATCTTAACAGCATTCAAGGATTAGTATGACATAATTATTGACCAATCAGCACGTTTTTGTTAAAAGATTGTTTCGTTAAAAAATTGTAGATATTGTTTATCTTAATTTTTTTTCATAGGTAATTTTAAATTCTTAAAATACCATTTAGGCGAAGAATACACAGAGCAGGCGGAGGTGAATAATGAGATCACTTATCTCAACTTAGAAAAAAAAGATGCTGGTTTAGGGTTCAGCATTTTAGATTGTGAAGTAAGTACTAATTAAATTTAATTTGATATGTTAAAAAACAGATTTTCTTCTTTTTTTCATGTTATGAAATATTGCGCTTTATTCTGTTAAAACGTCTATTTTTCCACCATGTTATGGATATATTTAGTGATACAGAGTTTGGTGTCATCGATCAGTTTGTTTACGAAAACATCTTGAAAAATAGAGTCCTTCCAATGCTGATATTGTTCCTGTGTTTAAGAGAGGTGATCCATTTGGTAAAGAAAACTAATTATTCTTCTATTAAAAACTTAGAAACCATCACAAATAAATGGCCTTTTTTTTTAAGAGGCACATTTGTCTTCATTTTTTTATTGAAGAAAAGGAGACACTTTTTTATGATTTGTTTTTTTTTAGCATCTCCTATATACAATAAATCAGTGCTTTTTTTAATCCATTTTGATATTATATGGAAATTGTTTTGTTTATTTGGACTCAGTCTGTTTAAGATCGCCGTATTGTTTCTATAATGCGTCTTTTTGTAAAATTCACTTTGATGTTATTATGCTAAAACGCATGTTTTGTAAAAAACGTCTGATTTTAAAGGGATCCCAAAGTTCTCAGACATGTTACAGTCAAACCATAGGAGTTTAAAAATATTTATTTTGTCAAAAACAAGAGAATAAAAAGGTAATTATTTTGCCTGATACAGTTGTTTTTATTTTTTTCCTTCGCCAACTTGAAGCTGTCCTCTTTGCTTCACTCCTGTTTTTAAAATTTAAACTAGTTGCAGGCTCTTTTTGGCCTCATTAGAGAAGTGATGTACTAGTTCAGGTAGTTTAGACGTATGACTTTTATACATGTAAACATCAAGCTGAAGTTTTCCTTCATATGCTAAGAAGTGTTATCGTATTTTTGAATATTTTAACTATGGTGCACTGTGCTGTTTTTGGATGTTCGAACCATTGAAGTTGGTTGTACTTCAAAAATTATAGTTTTGACAAATCGTATGAATTAAGACGTTAATTAATTTTATCTACTAAATTATCAATCAGTAAGAAATTAGTTCAAAGACCTATCCCAACCATGTTTCCAAATAAAAAGTCAAACAACGAACATTCTCCAAAATCAAATCAAAACAAATCATAAACAACAAGAAGAGATATGTTTTTTTTTTTTTTTTTTTGAATTTTTTAAACTCTAAGTTTTTCTCATAAATATGTAGTAACGTTGTTTTACTCAATAATGTACTCAAAAATTTGATAAAAACCTAGAGATTTTAAGTAACGTTAATGTGATTTTTATGTTCCATGTGGTCAAGGAAGTAACACTTTTTTTATTTATGATTATATATACTTAATTGTTTGTTTTAGTTATTTTTGTTTATACTTATGAAATGCAATATATTTGATTTTTTCAGTCAAATCATATGATTCGGCTTCGTTCAGTTTCGTCCTAACAGTAGCAAACCATAGTTACTTATTTTTGATATTTTATAATACAAAATAATCTGTTAAAAGTTATGCATTTTCTTGTGACGGCTAAAATTACATTTCAGCTAACTATTTGTGTAATTTTAAAATCAAATTATAATGACTTCCAGGAGTTATAAGCGAGAAAAAAAAAATTAAAGATACAAACTATCTTTAAATTAAGGTATTTTTGCAGACAGAAAATTTTGCGAGTTTCATAAAAATGTTGAATAAATTAACTTTAATAGAAAAAATGTGTATAGAGTAATTTTTTGCAGTTGGCCGAATATTGTGAAATAATTGCATTTTGCGGCGATTTATTTGCACATCTCTTCGATATTGAATTTTTTTGCAGTGTTTTAAATTCGCAGCTTACTCAAAAACTGAAAGTAAAGATAAATTAATTTAGCTAATTTTCTCCTAACTAAATTTTTCGCAGAAATTGAATTTCGTGGTTCGAGACGAAACCAAGAAAATTTGTGTAATTTTATAGAATCTGTGTTGTTCTGATCCTTCCCAAAAAGCTTCAGACTCGCAGCTCTCCTCAGTACAGAGGAGTAGTGGAACATAGATACATACACAGACACTTAGTTTTATATATATATAGAGATAATAGGTATATCGCAGTCGAAAGAAAGTTGAGAAAATACAACACAATTTTAAAAATTTTTTTTGCCACGTGAACTGCCTCTATGCAGCGTATTGAAACCTAAAATAAAATTTTAAATGAAAATAAGTTTCAAAACAGTCAGATAAAAATCTGAACACTGAAGGAAATCTTGTTTAATCATTTCAAATTCCTCTATAACAACATTATAACAGTTTTATGTATAGACTCTATCTTTATATTTACGGCTAATTATCCAATTCCCATAAAAAACTACAAGGAAAATATATATAGACACATGAATAAGATTTTACCAACATTTTAAAAGCGAAGACTTATGAAAATACTGAATAAAAAAATTGTCAACCTGTTCGTAATATCGTCAAAATTGTTCGATACATAAACGCCTTCTCAGTCTCTTAGACTAAGTAACGCCAGTGCATTACATGTACTGGCATAACTGCAGTTATAAATTTCTCTTGTTGCCTAAATTAAATAAAAAAAAAATACAAACTTTAGCTAATTTGAATAATTGATACTGATTGCATAGAAAAATTATATTAGCAAAAGTCTTATTTCCTTTCCATGCCAAACATAATGCAAAAAAATAATGTTTGTGTATTATAGATCTAGCGAATATAATTTAAAAAGTGAAAAACAATATTTTTAAAAAATGACTTTGTAACTATTTTTTATTAAATTATTTCTTAGTGTAAACTAAAAACAAAAAGTTTAGAAGACGTTCCTTCAGAAATAGTTATTTCAGCACAACATAAACATTTTTTGCTAAGAGTCATTGTATCACATTGTTTACATTCACACCAAGCGTTAGGCAAGATTTTCAGAAAACTTGTCCTCTCCGCTTTTTTTTTGCAAATCAATATTTTCAATATTTTTTACAATGTCTTCCCATTCATCGTTGCTGAAACCCTGCTGTTCATTTTGTTATCTTTTTTTGGTTTTTTATTTGAGTTTTCTAGCTCAAATTTATTGGTAATTGGTAAAAAGGACATCCTGATAATTGCTAAACTTTGCTCCTGTTTGTTTTTATCCGATACGGAACTCATACGTCACAAACCTTGTCAAGGTAAAAAGAAATAAGGCATATTATAAAATTTTTAAATTTGGGAAATGAATAATAGCGGATGTTTTATGAAACAAAAATCTTGATGCTATTATGTGTATATTTACAATTGGTAAGAATGGTTTTTATGCTGAGCAAAAAACGCTTAAGGCATTAAATAGTATTGAATTATCGTGGTTTTGTGGTGATATCCAACAGAACCAAGTCTACAAAATTATTAGCACAAAATAAACAAATCATGAAAGTAGCTCAGTAAGATAGTATACATATACTATCAGGGACTAATGTAGTCAAATAATTTGGCTTCATTAGCTGTTCAAATTGATTTTTAGACTTCTCACAGCTGGGGTTTGGGGGCATTGTAACTCAGTGTTGAAACACAAGGCTCATTCTACGCTATCGAGTGTATAGAAATTGTATCAAGTGATTAAAAAGCAAAAAATCTTTTTTTGCAATCATCCTATATTTATCAAAGCAACATGCTACAATTTTTTTGTCCCTGCTTTAAAAATTTGTTACTTTATATTAGTCATAGACGGTAATTGTTATTACGTTTCTTGTACTAAGTTTATACTAATGTTAAATATATTATATCAGATCACTTAATTAAGAAACACTTTGATAATGGAAGCATGAGGATACTTATTAAAATAATCCTAATGAAAATTTTTTTAGAAATTAAAATATTTAATATTATGTTATTCTTTTGCTTTTTCCATTTTTTCATAACTTTCAGTTTTTGGTCAGCTTGTTTGTATTCTTTACCCGAGTGTTGCCTTTTTTAATGATGGTCTTATTGTTGTATTTTTTATAGGATCCATCTTCTCCTGCCCGAACAGTTATAACAATAAAAAGCTTGGTAAAAGGTGGGGCAGCAGATAAAAATGGTGGGATGGAGCCTGGTGACCATTTAGTGTCTGTGAATGGTGTTAAATTTGATAATGTATCATTGGAGATTGCTGTTGAAACACTCAAGGCTGCTCCAAAAGGTAATCCTTGAAATAAATTATGCCAGTAAAGATAAAAATTTAGTTTGCTTATTTATATGCAGCTGATGAAATATTATTTTTAGCTGTATTTGTTTTTTTTTTTGTTGAATTTTCATTATTGAGAATGATGTAATTGTTATGTTTATCCCTTTTGCCTTCCAGCTTTTTTGTAAAACTTTTGATTATAAGGTCAGTTTTGACTTTTTTTTGAGTATTCAATGAATAATTTTGACCTTTCTAGCTTGCTCTTTAGTAGCAGTATTCTATAAGTCATTATTTGTGTTATTATTCTTTTTAATGACTCCTTATTTTAAAGCTTTACTCTCATTGTAAAAAGGAGTTTTCTATTTATATTAATATTTATAGTAATTGTATACTAATATCTGTAATTATGAAAACAAATAATTATTTGTTTATTTCTGAAATATGAGATCCAAAATTAGCTGGTAACAGTTTAATTTTGTTAAATTTAGGTCGTAATTACTGTTTTATACCAAAAATATATATTTTTATTTTTAAATCTTTTTAATGTCAGTCTTAAAATTTTTGAGTCCTTTTGTATGTTACATACAATTAGAAGTAATATTTTCCCCATATTGTGTATTAATTCTTTACTTGAAAAGTAGTGACTCATAAAATCAACTTAATTTTGCCTTATTTGTAAAATTTTTGATATGCCTGAATGTCTTAATTTTACACTTTGGAGATCAAAAAATTCAACGTAATGAATCATACACATACAAGTTATTATAACTATGACAATATTTTCAAGGCATCGTTACAATTGGGGTATGTAAGAAGCTTCCACGGTCACACTCACCAACCAACCTTTCTTTAAAAGATATTGATGAGGTAGTGCAATCATCACAGAGTTCATTTCCAATGCAGAGTGATGAAATATTGCCTGAAGAAGAAATACCTGAACTTGTTGAATCTGTTCGAAATGAAAATAAATTTGTTAACGGTATGATTTTCTTATTTATTTCTACAGAATTTTTAAGTACAAAAATCTACTTGTATTCAATAAAACTTCAATATTACTCAATTTAAATGAGTTTTCCTATTTATTGTGCGTAATTTTATTTGACAACTATGATTGGAGGCATGTATGGCAGTTATGCAACAGCAAATACTTGAAAAATAACAATGCATTTCAAGACAAGAAAAAGTGTATTTTTTAGAACGGTCTGACTAATTTAGTTAACCAGCTATGGTCGTTGTTGAATTTTAATATAATTTTTTCTATTGTTAAAGTGTGGTGCATATCAGGCTATAACAATATTTTTGATGACATTTAAGCCGTGTGGTGTATTACATTCATTATTCATTCATTGTGGCAGCATGAAATATTCAGTTAATTGTCTTATTTCAGCAGAAGTTTTCGTATTAAAGTAATAAAAATTGATTTTTGTTTTGTTTATATAAAGTTAAAAATGTATAAAATTGTTGATCCATTATCATCGATTGCAAGTTTTGTAGTTCAATGAGTTGGCTTGAGACATCAACAGCACCATCACATATTAGGAATGAATTTATGTGTGCAGTATTTTGTAGAAAAATGCTTAGGTAATTTTATTGTGAGTAAAATTAAAAAAAAAATCTGTTACCCTAACAACAAGGTTTTTTAACCTATTTTGATTTGTAAAAGTCAGGTTTTCTATGTAAATACCGATTTTCTATCAGTGGCTTGATAATAATAAAACCGTATTTCACAATTGTTATTGTTATAATTTTCTGGATTTTTTAAGGGTAATTATAAGGGTATTATTAGGGTAATCTAGAGATGGGTTCTTTTGTAACAATACTGTTTGATTATAATGTAATATTTCAAAACAAACTTCATATAGTAATAAAATGGTAGTGAATAGTTATAATAATAGTAAAAAAATGTGTAATTTTTAATTAGTCAGAAATTATTTGTTTTAATTTCCAAAACAAAGATAGAAAGCATTATTGTGCATTATATGTGCTCGTTCTAGATTTTTTTTTAACAACTAAAATTTATACTTTTTTATAACTTGTTTTTAAATCAACTTATGCCTAATGGTAATTCTGTTCTTTTGTAACGTGTTTTCCTGCACAAAAACTATTAGTCCATAGATATAGAAAACTGACCATTTTAGATTTTGAAAAAAAGTGTACAAGGGCCCATAAATGCCCAAGTATTGTCATTTTAGGCCGAAAAATGTCTGATTGCAATTTTCTCATAATTTCTTTATTGAGAGAGTAGAATAGAAAACATTTATTGACACCAGGAAAAAAATTCTGATTCACGGCAGCAGGCTTTACCAACGACAGAATTTGCAGAGAATAGTTCAATAAAATCCCTACCATGTTATTAACAGAAAACAGAAATTTCAGTGATTCTAAATTAAATGATTTTGAAAAATATATATATATTTTTTTAACAAAACCAACCACACAAATTATCATTATGTAACAAAATGCAAATATATTAATGAGGAATGATATAAATGAAAAAAAAAAAAAAAAAAAAAACAAAAAAAAAAAAAATTAAAACTTAGAAGCAAAAGAAATTTTAAAGAGCAAAGTATGTGGGGAAAGTTAAAAAGAGCCAAAATTATGATTTAAAACTTAAACATTTTTTCTCTCCCTTCTCTCAAAAGAATTGTTCGATTTTTACAATAGCTTCTACTGGTAATTGTACTCATAGATAAAACAAAAATGCTTGGCAACTGCAGAGTTATTTCCAAATCTTATGCTGCCTACCTGAAAAAAATTATTTTAAATGCCTGTACGAGAAAGTCAATACTTACGTCATCATTAGCTTATTTATATTACAATATAATGTAATAATGTAGTTAGTGCAGATTTTCTATTGTAAATCAATGATAATCATTTATAATTTATTTAGAAACTTTAAGAAAAACAATTTCAGTTAGAAGTTTTGCAATAGATCAGCTCTCTTTGATGTTAGCATAATCCATGTATTCACTTTATCCTATTACCATAGCCTTGCTTTCTATTGGTCTTCTTCCTTTTTATTATTCATTGAGTTTTGCTTTTTTCTTTATATATATATATGTATATATACATATATATATAATTCTTCTATTTTTAAAAGAATTTATAATAGGATTGTGTAGTTTAGAGAGCTTTATTATTTTTTTATTTTGAATTATTTTTTTTCTTACGCTATTGTTAAGTTGGTTAGTTTAATTGATAATCTACTTGTAGCTTAATTGGTTACTCTATTTAATGATGCATAATGGGTTTTGATTGTCACAAATTTTAAAAATTTGAATACGGGTTAATATCTCATTATTGAGGCGATTCATGGTGTGGCAAATAGGCATGGGAAAATTATACATTAGATCTGCAGAATAAATAATAATTATATAATTAATTATAATAATGATAATAATAATAATATTTATATAATAATATAAATATAATTATATAATAATATATTAGATGTGTAGAATAATCAATTGTACTTTCTAAAATGAACACCAAGCATTGAGTTTTGTTTTTCAAAATAACTTCTAGAATCACTTATATCTCAAAAATTTTTGTTCAGATTACCACTATCACATCTATCTTACTCAAGTTGACTCCTCAACCTCTTGACTCAAAAACACAATTTTTTTCCATAATTCTTGCTCGGCTGTTCATCCTGCGAGTGTCTCGCTAATGCTAAATCGTCTGAATACCTTTTCTTGGCAACTTGATTTGTTCGAACTTGAAAAAGGTTTCAAAACTTTAGTGAATAGTAAGGGACTTAAAACTGAATCGTGATTTATTCTATTTCCTGAACAAGGACTAAATGTATTATTAATTCATATTCAATGCCTCAATTACACCAGTTAGCCATGTTTTTTTTAATAGTTCAACCTTTTAAATTTTTGGAAACACTGTTAAATTCTGTTTCTAGTCCTATAGATGCAAATTATAGATTTTTTTTAGCTAGACGCTTCTGTTGTAATTGCCTAAAAATAAAGATGGCATCTGTAGTTCTTGTCCTGGCATGAAGCCAAATTGCATCGGATATAACCCAACTTGTTATCTGATAGGCTTCTTAATGACTTTCCTTTTTTTTTTAAACGTGGACGGTACCTTCAAACTTTATAACTTTCTCTTTTCTTTACCTTTATAACACTAATGCGCTAAGCTCCCAATCTGCTGGTAAAGCTTCCTCTGTTAAAATTTGGTAAGTGTTTTAATCATCCCTGAGCAATACCTGATCTTTGTCTTATATTATTTTTCTTCTTAACTGAATTTGAGGTATCTACACTTTTAACTGTATTTACTGGTGAAAAATTCCCATCCTATTCTTGCTTTGCTTCTAAAAGATTCTGATATTAGTTTTTCCAGCTTCTTTATAATTTTTCTCACTGATTGCCAAAATCCCGACATCATTTCTGCACTGCTCACTGACAATGTCCTTATTTTACCTCCCCATAACTTTACCTATTCTTAAAATTTCTTGCTTCTGGTCATCATAATTTCTTAACTATTTTACCTTTCTTCTATGCAGTTCAAACCTTTTTCTTCTCTTTGATTGCACTATCTACAGAACTATTTCATCGTCATGTCTTCTTACGCCTAGGTTGAAATTTTTTCCAACCGCAACATATCCACAGTTTCTAACAAATTCTAAGAATCTTACTTAAGTTTTGGCGTTTTTAGATCCAAAATGTGATTAAATGGCTTTGTAAAATATCTGTTAATACAAACATATTCAAAAATTCTCAAAACTCGAAATTCGTTTCTCCCTCTTTATTTCTACTTCGTTTAAAGCTTTACCTCTGGATTTAATAGCTTCTGTGAATTTAAAAAAAATTAACAACTCAAAATTGCAAAGTTTAGCTCTTATTTGTGTCGGTTTGTGGTTAAATATATTTAACTGATCATCGGCAAGTAGGTTTCACTACTATTTTCTACCATTTTTATGACATTCAGTTTTAGGAATAATTATTTATAATTAAAGCTATGGGTAAAGAAAAATATTTTTTTTTTGCAAAATATACTCCTTCATAACAAAAAATGGATACTATGATTTACTTTTTTTCTTTTAGCAGTATACTTTATATTTATATTTATTTATATTTTGATGTATAATTTACTGGTTCTCATTCGCTGTGTTTTTAGATATTTAATGCTAGTTATAATAAGCTGTGATTCTTAATAGTAATTTAAAAAATACAAAAAAACTATTTATTATAATATTATAATAAATAATGTTATTTAGAAGAGTATGTTTATATTATAAACTTTCCCCCATAAATTTTTATATTTCAGTTGATCTTTTTCAGGTTTTGAACACTGTAAGTATATAAACATATTTGGATATCGTTGAATAATTCTCTCGTCCACAGGTTTATTTTAAATTCCATTTTAGTTCTATTGTTTTTTTTTCCATCACCAATAATTTTATTAAAGGTTACTGCACATTTCTTGAAAGTACCATTTGTTGACACAGTGCAGAAGATTTGAGTTTCAAATTCATGATGAATAATGATCAATAAATTAAAAAAAAAAAAATATGATTTTATTTTAAACAAGCTAAAATATCAAAGTAATGGAAAAAAAAAAGAAAAAACTTTTTAAAAAATTTATATTTTGTTTTCAGTTTGGCCTTACGTTTTCCATTGCTATAATAATAAAATGCAATTATTAAGCAAACTCAACATTGTTTTTACATTTTTATATCGCCAACTGATATTTAATATGTTGAGATACAACGGTTGATGTTTTTGCTGAATATTATGCGTACATGGTTAACTTTACAGCTAATGTTTTATCTTAAAAATATTTCTACTTATTCATTCTACTTTTAGTTTATTTGTTTTTTGAGAAAATATGACAAAATTATTTGTTACTTCTTTTAATGAGTTTTAAAATAGTTTGAAGAAAATTTTGGTTGACTGAAATATTGTTTTAAAGAAATTCTTGGTTGATTAAAATGTTGTTTTGATGAAGTGTGTGTAATATTTGATTTAAAATATTTCGGCCCCTGCAGACAACCAGAAAAATAAGGACTGAGAGTTGCAGCGTTTGAATTGGAGATCAGTACTGGTGTTAGGGGTTCACCATTTGAACATCCTATAGCTTATTCTGTTCAGGAATAAATAGTGAAACTATCTGAATACACTACAATAATTTTGTAAAAAAGAAAGAAATATATTTCACCATTTGTTCACGTGCGTAATTAAAAAATCGTACTACACCATTTGGTTTTTTTACGTAGTATCTGTTTGTTGAGCAATAACACTCGCGCCATTTACTTCACACAAGTTTAACTATTAACTACTCAGGAGGATGTTTGCTTATGGCAAGGGCTTTATTGATGTCAATATTTATATAAATATATTTATATTTTTATATCAAACAATAAAAGTTTGCGTTAGCAGATCAAGTCTTTTATATGCAAAGATATTTGATAGTTATAGTGGTTATATGGGCTTTTAGGAGTATTTGGAAACCTTTCACACAGTATGGACAGTAGATACAGTCTTTTTTTTTTTTTTTTTTTTTTTTAATTTATGTAGTTAATAATTTTTATGCATTTTATTGCTTTAACAAGAAAATTAATAACTTTTTAAATAATTATATTTTGAACTCCGTATTTTATATACCTGATTAACACAATTTTTATTTAATTGTTCAATTAGAAATTTCATCTAAATGTGAAGCTATAAACAATTTTCTTTTAAATGTGACTCTAAATAAGTGAAATTTGGAAACCTTAGGTGAGTTAAATATGGTAACCTGGAGTAAGTGAAATATGGCAATCCTAGGAAATTAAAATCTGGTAACCCAAGATAAGTGAAATCTGGTTATCTTAGATTAATTAACCATGATAGGCCAAGTAAAGTAAAATCTTGTAACCCTAGTCACCCTTTTTAAGTCAATTGTGGCAACCCTAGATAAGTAAAATCTGGTAACCTATGGCCTGCTTAAAATCCAGCCTTACGCGTTACATTAATTCTAAGAGGCCGATTTTAAAACTTTTATAATTAAAAGGCAAAACTTTTTAGAACAGAATATTTCTTTGTTTTACGTGCGCTTAGAATCTTAATCAAATTAACCAAAAGTTAACTCTTTATAATAT
>JAUZNK010023766.1:0-36912 GCA_035046665.1 Euphysa ruthae | reverse complement strand
TAGATCTCATTAAATCAAGGTCTATTTCTCTAGCAGCTTGCCTACCTTCAGCAATAGCAGTCACAATTAGCGACTGTCCACAATGGCAATCTAAAATATAGCATAGTGTAGTGTTTTGTATTAGTTAAATTTCGAAAGTGGCTTAGTTTGAACTACTGCTATTTGTAACAAAACTTTAATTCTTAATCTGAAATCTACTGTTAAAAATATTTTACATTTTGAATAATTTTTCCAGTCCTATTTTGATATTATTGCATCAAAAGCCTAAGAATAATCATAATTTTTTTTCATAAAATCCTCCTCTTTTATATGAAATCATGAAATCATGAAAAATGTGTCAAATTTTATTCAAGAATTAAAAGCTGATAAATTTTTAATTTTTAAGATAAGTAATTTGTTAAAAACGCACGACCAGTACGGGACAACGACAGTAACAATACACAGAACAACTGGGTAATTTCTATGTATGACTGGAAAGAAAAGATGAGAATAGTGAAAAATTAATACCAATTATTCATCCTCAATATTTTAAATGTTTCTCACAAGATTTAGCAAATCAATGGAAAATCTAACTCTGAAGAGATTAATTTGCAGATATCAGTTTTCAAAGAGCATCCCGTGAATATAAAATTTCTGTGATAGAATTTATAAAATAAAATCACTTCTTTGGACTTTTTACACTAAGCGTATAGCAGTTAAAAAAATATTTACCAAATGGTCCGACAATCTATGAAAACCATCTCTTGGGAAATAAGTCTCAACAAACGCAGTTAAGAATACTTACCTCCTGCTGCATACACATTTGCAACATTAGTAGCAAACTTAGTTTTTTCTGTACTGATCGTAGATCGCAAGTCGTGCTTTACACCGAGAAGTTTTGAAATAGAACGTTCTGGACCAATAAACCCCAACGCTAGCAATACAATGTCTGCTTTGAATATAGTTTCCGTACCAACTATTTCTTGCACGATCCATCGACCACTGATATCCTAGGAAATTTAAAAGAAAAAAATAAAAAATAAAACTTTTTCAGTACCCATATATCAACCAAACTGTCTTGATCAAAAAAACTGCTTTGAAGTCACCCAAATTATCAATAGAACTTATTAATTTAAGTTGGAATAGATCATCTGCACATAATGTGCAATACCAGGAAAAAAATTTGTAGATTATAATCAATATCATTTAGCATTTTTTATGAGTCCAAAGATTACAATTTTTACATTGTAAAGCTTTAAGGTGACCAAGGCTAATTGATTTTATAGATACATTGCAGAGTTCAAAAGGCATAAACAAATCTCATCAAAAATATATTTATTTTCAAAAGTAAAACAAACAAAAACAAGAAAATGAGTGTTTTTCTAGAAACACAAGGAAACTTTTTCAAGCGTTACTTTATAATAATCTATCGTGGCACAAATAATAAAAATATATAATTAGATATAATGCTCAATTTAAATTAAAAATAAAAACAAAACTGATTAGTTAAAAGCAGTTAAATGTTATTTCTATTATTATAACTAACTTTCAGCGTATATATTTATATTTATAACTAGTTATAAATTTGCATAGTGTAAAGTTTCAAAAGAACCAGTAAAAGCGTTTTTAAATAAAGTTTGTGACAGATGCCATGACAGAGAAGAATTGAATATATAAATTCCCAGAATCCTTGAAAAAAAAAAGCAATTAGGGAACAAAATAAATCTTTCAGATGTTATAAATAATTAAAATGAAATTTTATAAAAAAAACAATTCAGTTTGAAAAGCAAGTAATTATTCAAACGATTTAGAGTATAATTATATTTTTATGAGTAATGAATGTTCGAAGTTAAATTTTGAGGAAAATACAATAGCACTTTGAGAGCTTTGCAAGCAAATAAAAACAAGGTCTTAAAAAAATAGCAGTAATAACGTTTTGAAGAGTAATGAATACTCAAAATAAGGCTGTAAGGAAAATATTGTAAATATTTTGAAAAGTAATGAAAGAAAAAAATATACGACTTCCATGGAAATATAGAAAATTAAGTAATTTAGGCTGATTACTATGGTTTAAAATATTGACAGGTTAATAAATAGCCGATTAACACGGTTTTGAAGAAAAACTTAATGGAAAGTGAGCAGGAATTATCAATTATAATTTCAGGAGTATATAACTAGTTAAAATTTATAAACAATTTTAAATTAACCTGTTATACTAGCTTACCTTAACCCAATCAACTTGTGACGCTCTTACTGCACAAACTCGATTGTTTCCATCATTAATAAACTCCTTGCACATAATATTGTAAATGCGAGGATCTTTACCATACTTAATTGCTGCCTTAAATTGAAATGTTATAGTATGTGAAGTATTAATAATCATGCCATGGTAATAATTTAAAAAACAATCGTGAATAGATAATTATGAAAACAAACATTGTGATCTAAAGTTAAATACTAACAAATCAATTTAAAAGAAATCACAGCATAGAAGTTTGATATCAGAAATATATACTGTAATACTGTATCATCAAGGATGTTACCAAGAAGTATTTTACAAAATTCTCCTTGAATACTATAAAAAAGGTGGTGAGTAGTTGATTAAGTTTCAAAATTGCAAACATATTTCTTCAAGAAAGCTGCGTGCCTAAACTTATGATACCTTAGACATCTTAAGCCTACATGAAAACGTGTAAGAAGTTTGGAACAGACTGGGTCAAAAATAGAAGATAGAAGGTGGTAAATATATTTCAACACTAATTAATTTCAGAGCTTTACACAAAAGGAGAAAAATCTATTGGAGACTTGCATTCAAAGAAATTTCTTATTCCATTTCGAACATTCGACATGTTGATTATGTGAAACCATAACTCCCTATTTTTTGAATTTTTAAATAAGTGGCTTCCTCCAAGCCTTGAAGCCACTACTAGACACTCCAAACTTATCGCACCCAAGCACTACTCATATGCTGAGAGAGCCATATCCAGAAGCTATGATCTTGTGGTTGGGATACTCTACTGAGATTGTTATTATAGATCCCTAAATCATGAAAGCGTTGAGATCTATAGAATTTTCCTCTCCAAATAGTGCAAATCACCGCAATATACCAAAGCACAGTTATTTTAAGAATTAAATAATTTTTTTTAACAAAAAAAAAAAAATCACCTCTTCATGAGCATATTCTACACGAAATATTCTTGGAAAAAGTGGCCAAGGATGGTATGATGACCGATTTTTAGGAAGTTCAGCCAATAGCTCAAAAGTTGTTATTGATTTCGCATCCTAAAATATAGAAATACTGGTTTTAAGCAATAGCTTTTTCAAAGTTGAAAGTTTAAAAATAACTGTAACATCCCAAATTTTATTGTGAGTTGGTTTAAAGTAAAAAAGTAAAAAATAACAGCATAGCATGAGAACTATTAAAGAAACAAGGAATAACAATTAAAAGATGACACCATGCTTATCCAATAAAACTAATTTAAATAACGGAAGCTTACCAATCGAATAGCAGTGCCAATACAATCAACCCCTGTATCTCCACAACCAATAATAACCACGTGCTTTCCTTTAGCATTAAAATGTGGCATAGAATAATTACCAAGAGCATGTTTTTGTGAGGTTTCTAAAAACTCCATTGCATGGTGAATTCCCTCCAACTCTCGTCCTAAAAACAATTTTGTTCACTTTCAGCAAGTATAGCTATATATAATACATAATATATATATATATATATATATATATATATCCTAGTGATAATATACCTCAAAACCCTGAAATCATCATTTGAATTTAAAATTAGCCATCAGATGATACAGAAAAATAAAATTCTATGGAAAACATAGAACCAAAAATCTTCCTTCAATATCAACAACCATTACCACAAAGATGACATTAACTCCTCTAGCACTATACCAATCGACAAAAGTTTTGTCGTCAACTAGAAATAGTCACCCCAATCAACTTGGTAGTCTCTAAGAAAATTACAAAGTCACAAAAATTTCAAGCCAATTTTATTGAATGACGGTTCAATTTTGATGGTCTATAACTTCTTCACGTGCAGTTATTGAATCAACCATTCATATGATGCTTTTCACTGTAGCGTTCTTGTAAAAAATTCAAATTTTTCATTGAACAGATTTTTAAAATTAAACTGACTTTCTGCTGTCAAGTTTTTATTGTTTGTAAACTTAACATCATGTTAAGATAACATCAATGATGTAATTGAATTTATGAAATTTATGTGAAACTAACTAATATGGCATTGGAATACAGAAAAGTGTGTCTTGGAAAATAGCCAAACAAAAAAATCAATTTAAAATTTATAAACATTTTAAAGTTTTAAAGGTTGAATTGGAATAATAAAAACTATTCTCCAAACAAAATTTATATTAATTGTAAAATTTCTATAATTATCTATAATTTCATAAGACACTATACAAAAAGCAAATGAATAGACAGAAATGAATGAACAGCATCTCTGACGGTGTAAAACACTGTGATCTGCAAAGTTTGATCTGTAACAAATTAAAGGATAAATAATAACATAAATTTTTCTCTTTTTATTCAACATCGAGAAGATAGGATTATTTCTAACTCAGAAATAATAATATAACATAACATATATTAACAAAATCAAAAATAATAACCTGGTATTGGAATATCACGTGGCCAAGTTGAGCCAATAGCTAATAGAGTAGCATCAAATTCACTAATCAGATCGCTGGGAAGAATATCTGAACCAATGTTGACATTTGGTTCAAATCTTATGCCTTCCGCTGCCATTAGATCGATTCGCCTTTTCACAATCTAAATAATGTGATCTTCTCTTATTTCTTACCACCTGGTAGATTAAATCAAATGGACTGAGTGTCCATTTAAAAATTGATTTAGGATAAGCACAATGAGTCCCACATATTTTACAACGAATATTTTCAAAGCTCTGTAAAATTCTAAAATCAAAATCCGAATGGTTTTTCATAAAAAATAAATAAATATTGCCACACTGATGTATGAACTCAGATAGAGTTGGTAATTTTAGTATATATGCGAGATATAAAACCAAAAAACGGTATTAAAATTTATATTTAATATGCGGTAGTTCAGCCTTTGATAAAATATTTTCTTCAGAAATAAAAAAATTAGGCAATAATTGGATGTAAAGATCAGCTTGATTAGTTGTCACCAAAAGATGATGAAAAAACATTCTTTAGAATGTAACACTAACTATAAAGCTTTGGATAAGTAAAAACTAAGTAGACTCTAAATGGGTAAGAAAATATTAGTGCGATTAATAATGACACAGAATTGAGTGTAATTACCAGCAAAAATTCTTACCTTTTTATCAAGCTTCATATTAGGGATACCATACACTAGCAACCCACCGCATCTGTCATTACGCTCGTACACTGTAACAAGATGACCAGCCTGGTATAAAGTGAAGCAATTATAAACAGAGATGTCAACCGCAATATGCACACCCCTAAATTTCATGGTAAAAAACTATCCATATACGCCAACGATTCATGTCATTTGTTTTAAAACAAGGAATTAAAAAAAAAAATTTTTTTAATTTGTTTTTTTTTTGTTTGTTTTGGATCTATCAACAAATTGCATTACACAGATGATACACCAGGGGATCTATATATTAGACAATTCCTTTTAGAGATAATAAATTTCCCTTAATCTTGGATCCTTATAAAATCAAAAAGATGATGACACTTGTTTATACTAAAAAAATAAAATCAGCAAAACTATTTTTTTAAATAAGTCGCTTCCTGCAAGTCTAGAAGCAACTACTAGACAGGAAGGTAAAGAAAAGTTAAAACTCCAAGATTATTGCACCGAAATGCCATAATGTGCAATACCCAAATTTGAACCCAAGAGCTTGGGGCTGGAAGTCAGATGCATTACTAACTGAGCTATCTGAAAACAAATTCGTTATTTTTTTAAATTTTTGCATGAAGTTAGAGGAATTTTGAGTGAATCTTTTGAGCCATATGAACACCTATCAAGTTTTTTTGATTTCGAGCATGGTTAACTTTGAAAAATACTGCTTGGTTTTGTAAAAAATACATATGGCAAAAACATTACAACAAAATATTTAGTTCTTTTTAAATATCCATCTAAAACTTTAATAATTCGTTTCCGAGCAACCAATTTAACAATTTTACTTGATTTTTTTACTTCATAGACTTTCAAAAATTGTATTGGATAAAAGCGTTTTTCACGCAACGTCTTGAACAAGCAAAAAGCCAAAATTTCATAAATTTTTCTGAAATTATAAAAGATTTTAAAATGTATAGTAATATAATTTTGCAACTTTTTGTATTGAAAATTTTGAAAAGATTTTGTGGGAACTTAATTAATTATATAGATTTAAAATCCAAGAAACATACAAAATTCAATAACCAATGAAATTAATGCTTTAAAAATAAATAAATAATTTTTTAACCACTTCAGGGGCTAAACATCATTTTCAAATCTGAAATCTAAATGGCTTTATTGTTGTTTGTCATTTTATTCTGGCTTGACAGAATATTTACTTCTTCTCTATTCCAAAGAACTTTAGGGAATTCTTATAAAAAAAAAGAAGTAAAAAAAATAGAGTATTATGATAACTTACGTAAAAAAAGTATTATTTGTTTGTGTTATGAATTTGCATTGTTTAAATTTACATTTTATCTCATATTTCTATAATTTGCATTCTTCAATTCCAAATTTTACATGCAAATTTGCTTATTCCTCATTCCAGATTTTTGAATAAAATTTTAGTTATCTCTACTGCAAAACTAGAATACCCAAATATGGTCACTTTTACGCTTAAAATAAACTCAACATATTTATTAAAAAAAAAATAAATCTGTGATTTCCCACGAGCTTGACCTATACGAGATATCGTAATATTTCTTAAATTTATTTTACCTTATAAGAAAAATTATCAAAAATTTTTTTTTAAATCTTTACTGAATCTCAAAACTGGTAAACTGGTATACTGGTATACATTAAATGAGCTCCTTGAACAGACCATGACACAATCAGGAAAGCAGAAAAGGTCTGGAGCTCAAACTGTAAACACATTAAAAATATAAAACATAGACAAATTAATTTTCATACGAGTTACCTTAAAAGAGAGAAAGATTTTAAGCTTTATTAAATCCCTTGAACGGCAAAATAAATCCCATTCGTTAAATTAATATTACTTCAGTCAATTCAGGATCATTTTAGGAACTCCAATAATTTTTTCTCGCAAAGCATGTATTTAGACCACAACTGAAATAAAATTTCAAATTAATTAGGTCCTTTAATTATGATAAAAATTTTAGTTAGAAACATATATGATACCACCAAAACAATGCTAAAACTTCCCGAGTCTCTTGGTAACTACCACCAAATAAAAAGTTTTAACAAACATTTCAAGACCAAAACCTGTCTACATGTATTTTTGTATATGTGTATTTGAACAAATTATTTTTTAGAAAGAGTATAGACAAGATGATAATTTTGTAATAATAACTTTTAATAAGGATATTTGAGAAACTCTTAAAATTTGATGACGTTCTTGACCGTTTTTCAAACTATTCCTGAAGAAATAGATCTGTGAAAGACAGACCTGTGTAGAAGTGGTTTCTTCTGTACATGATCTTCCTTACTAGATCTAAAAAAACTTAACATCCTTCATTAAGGAATTATAATGCTACTTCATTTCAATTAAATTGAAGCTTGCTTTCACCTTATTTAGTTGAGATGCAGCCGCCAGTCCAGCTGGTCCACTACCTATAATAGCAACCTTCTTCCCAGTACGTTGAAATGGAATCTAGAGAAAATTAACATTTATATTTCTACAACTTATGTTGATAGTGAACGAATATATAACAAACAAAAGTTTCATAACAATTTTACCTCATTTAAATCAACGACATAAATATGACCAGAAGATAAATTTTTTTCCAAAGGTTAAATAAACATCAACATACAAATTTGCCAAATTCAAAAATAGTTAAAAAGTACGACTTAATACCACCACATTCAGGTATTCTGTAAATCTGTTTTTAATTAATATTTTTATAGACATAGAAAGCCATCCAAAAATGATGTTTAGAAAATGCGTTTGTTCTGCACAGCACAAGCATAAATCTTTAGAAAAAATATCCAGAAATGTAAAGATAAATAAATACTAGCTGCGAAATAAAGCTGCAAATATCGTGTTGACTAACAGCACAAAATGCAAATGTAAGAAAAAGATAATTTTCTGATATAAACTAGTATTCAAATTTAGGAGGTATTTGATATCCAGAAGAAACTAAAGTAAGATAAACGCATTTGCATTGCAGCAATTCGCAAATTCTACATACAAATAATTGGTATTAAAAACAAAGCTTGTTATCTTAGAAGTGATAATAGTATAATATTATATATATTATATAGTATATAACAACCACTATAAAACAATGATTTTAACATGAAATTAGACATTCAGGGGGTTTCAAATTTGACACAATTTTTAATAAAACAAAAAATTATTTATAAAATTTGAATAATTTGAAAAAACTGGCAAAATTCTTGAATGTCGTTGTCGTACATACAATATGATCAAGCAGGAATAATTGAATAACATAAATATTTTGAGGCAAACAGATCAGGTAAAAATGTAATTTCTAGATGCTACTAGCTTGTACCACAGTGAAACGCATTTGGATATAATCCATCAAGATAATTAGAAGTTGAAAAGTAAATAACATAAAAAAACACTTTGAGGAAAGGAAGGGCTGAAACTTTGATTATAATTTGTCAATATGAAATATTTTATGTCAAGAAATAGTTTGTAATTGATAAACATTATTTCAGGAGTAAGATTTTATAAATAAACGAATTTACAGAAGGAAATACATCATATTTCTTAAAATTAACATACTGATGTTGTAATGTATTTTTTAACAGTTTCGTACAGTCATAACATGTTTATTGAGAGTCTGTTTTAACTTTTTGATAAATAATGTCTAACACAAATTTAGTTCCTATATAATATAGTTCTCAATGGTAAGTTCTGAATAAAATAATTCACTTTTACAACTATTTTTTTTTATATCTTTATATTTTTCTATCAACTTACCCTGTGTAGTTTTAACACCTTAAAACAACCAAAAATCAGAAAAAGCTCTTACCTGAGGTACCATCCAGCCTTTTTCAAAAGCATAATCTATAATTGAACACTCAATACTTTTAATTGTTACTGCTTCTGCATTGATAGCTAAAACACATGAGCTCTAAAAATAAAAGAAGCTAGTGAATATGGCACTGATGACAATAATGACTACATTATTTAAGACAATGATGCTGAAAAATTATTTTTTAATTTTTATCTGAAATTAACAGAAACTAACTTTGAATATCAAAAAAATAGTGAAATTTTTACCTCACAAGGTGCAGGACAAGCACGTCCAGTAAATTCTGGAAAATTGTTAGTCTGCAATAAGCGTTGAAGAGCTTCTTTCCATTTTTCCTAAAAAATAAGATAAATCAGATAAGTAAAGCTATTTCCGCATGATTTCTGAAAGTTATTTTTTTCCTTTTTAATTCTGCATAATTACCTAAAGAACCTTTTGTTTACTCAAAATTTAAACATATTCTGAAAAAAAAAAACAGGATTGAATAAAAACAATTATTAATCATTACCTTAAAGATCAAATCATTCCACTTGGGAATAACATTTCCTAAGGGACATCCAGTGTGAGACTGACAAAATGGTACACCACAATCCATGCATCTAGAAATGAGTATATATCACAAATTACAGTAATTAAGATAACAAGCAGTAAGTGATTAATGAATTAAGGTTCTTTAAACAGCAAAATATTTTTAACTACAATTTTTACTTTTTTTTTTTACACAAGACTTTTAACATAATGAAAGCACAAATTTTTGAAAAAAAATAAAATACCAAAAGATTGATTTTGGCATATCTGGGTATAATTATTTTTTAAGAAATCAAGATCACAAACAACCACAAAATTCTCTCAAAAGGTTAAATATAATTCTAGCGAGATAAATGCATGGTTTTTGAGATGAACCATAATTTTAATTATATTTATTAAAACCAAAGATTTTTCAGGCATGTTTGGTCCAAAAAATTCATTATTTCTAATTATCCATTCCAAAACTATCAGCAATAACCCTTTTTATATTATATATAACTTATTTCATTTGAGTCGCAAAGATGGTATTTGAAGCTGCCTGATAAAATTTAAATCATACCAAAACTTCAGTAGAATTAGAAGATAATTCTTAGAAAAGAATTGAAAAATGTACCTAGAAACAATAATTTTTAGCTGGTGGCCTTATGGGCAAGCCCTTAATGGTTACCTAACTTCATACAAAATTTCAAAGAAGTGGCTGCATTTTAAACATAAAGTTCACATAAACTAATCTATCCTTTCAAAGTTAAAAGTTGGATACAAATCTAAAACATCTTGATTAACGGAGATTTTTAATGAAATTACAAGCAAAATTGTAATGTTTTATTACAATTTCAACAAATGACTTACCTTGCTGTCTGTATTTTTAGATCTTTTTTACTGATTTTGCAATAAATTTCATTCCAATCATCAATCCTCTTATCAGCGGTTCGATACTTTATGTGGTTTCGTTCGTAAACAATAAACCCCCTGGGTAAAGTAACTTTAACAATAAATTCTGCATATAATACTATAATAAGCATCTATTTTCATCATTGTGAAATTCCTTATTTCTTTTATTTAAAAAATTCTCATAAAGATAAAAAAATTCACAATCCCCATTTAATATATAAAACCGACCATTTTCACTAAATTTTATTTAGCAAGAACTTGTAGAAAAACCAAAACTGTATTATGATGGCCAGCATAATTTGAAAAAAATCTACATAGAAATATACAACAAGATTATTCAACGAACCGTTAAGTCATCTGTCCTTATAATCAAAATAATGCAAATCAATTCAGAGTATCCACCAGAACTGTCCACATCAAAAAAATTCATCAGTTGATATAGAGATAAGTAGAAACCAACACAATTCTGCTGATCTTGTATCAGAGGTTTAGATCCATTGAACATAAAAGAGGCTAATTGGACCAGAATCACTTTCCCAAAACAACACCAGCAGTAAAGAAATTAAACTAGACAGTCTAAACAGTTATGTTAAACAAAAAAATTTTTGTTAAGACAAAACTAGTTTCTTCCACAATACCAGCATAGTATCCAGTTATTCAAAATATTTAATCTTACGTTAGAAAATTCAAATTTTAAAGGAAAATAATGTGAAACTATAGAAAGCATTATTATACAACAAAGATAAAAACAAACATTACATTACATTAATGTTACCTACACAAACACTAATTTCTTGACAAGTTCAATATACTTAGTTATCAGAAGAACTACCAAAATCATCTCTAAAAAAAGATGTGAACCACCAAGCCAACCTTTCAAAAGAAAGCAAAATATTAGATATGAAAGTTTGATGATGCCACAATGAAGCCAAGCATAACAAAAAGGTGAACAAAATTTAACATAAAAAGCAAATGATATTGAAAAATAAACTCAAGTTAGGCAGTTTGAAAAATAAAAACAGAATAACATGTATAAATTAGAGAGCAGCCTTTTATGAGCACCAAATTGGTGAAATCATAAGAGGACCATTAGAAAGATCTGTACGCAATAGCCAAGTCAAATTAGATTAGTTTGGACCATTTCACTTAAAAAATGGGAGAAAGCAATAAAAACATTTTACAGCATTATTTACCTATTTTTCCTATCTTTTGTGTAAAATGATTCATTTATAACAACTTACAACCCTATTCACTCATCTTAACTTTAAGGAGATTTAATTCTTGATGGGAAAGTTTATGTCTAGTTTGATGCGATAATGGAACAAATTTCGTTGGTGCAGAATAAAAGCTTGCAAATAAATTTGTCTACAAAAAGTTACCAATATTAACAATATTGAGTTTGAAAACCAACAGGGGAAATGATACTTATTTAACATACAGTCTAGCAAAAACTGTTAGCAAAAACTGGCCATCAGAGTAAAAATATTAAATTAAATGGTATTAAAGAGCACAATTTTATCACAAAACCAATATGACCACTAAGATGGATCTGACACATATCTAGATATCAATGGTGTCGGCAAACCAATTAAACTGCATACATCTCCAAATCAAATTCTTGATCTACCAATAGCAATTGGTGCTTGATTTTTTTAAATCTAGAAATTTCGAATCAATTCCTGAAAGGCTTCTTAAAATTTTAAACAGCTAAAATCCAAATGAATTCTCATTATTTTTTGTCATCGAAAAACTGTGATAAAATAGATATATTTCAATTTAAAAAATATTTGTGTTTGTCAAATCAGGCATTAATAATTAAGAGATAAAACGCATGTCATGAGTTATAAAATTTATTGAGTGACGTTTCAGGAGTCATGTTGCAGAGGATAAGTATCAAAAGTAAATATTCCCAGGATGTTTCAGAAATCATATACTGATGTTTTAATTACCTCATTTTCCAATTAACAGTTTCAAAATGTAATTAAAAGATTATATTGTTATCTTTTTTAAAAAAAGATAATCTAGAATCTATAAATTTACAGATAATAACCTAATACTGATACTTATTACATTTCAGATTTTCAGTGACAGTTACAAAAATTTACGAAATGTTATATTTATATTTAGTATGACTGGATTTGCCTCTTTGTTTTCATTTTTTTTATTAGAAAATGTATGCTTCGGACTTAAATCTTAAAATCTAAGCGTTGGTTGGACTTTATTAGGAATATGGGTTTGCAATGGAAGACTTGCGATTATTAGAATAATATAGTAATGTTGATGTTTGGTTAAGTTCTTCATAGTACTACCTGATCAGTTTTTTGATCATAACTTTCTTTATGTTCATATCATGAGATTAAAATTATTTTATATGAATTTTAATATGAATGCGGGTAAAAGCAGCTCAGTATTGCTACTTGAACAATGTAACAACGCTCAAAGAAGCATTTCATGCTTTTTAAATTTTTTTTTTTGCTGCAAACGTTATATCTTTATCATTGTTATCATAGTGTTTAGTAACAGGTCAGCTGTGTGGAAAGGTTGAGAAATTTAATGTGCTTGCCATTATTTGTTTGCCTTATAAAGTCACGACTTTAACTTATTTAAAAAAAAATTCTTTACCTTGATTTATCAACTACTCTATCAATAACAAGTTTTTCTTGTTCAGGGTTTGGTATAGTGTCTTCAATATCAACAACATCCTCAATATTTTTAAGTACTTTAGGTTTACGTTTTGCAGGTGGAGATAGTGGCAAAGAAGGATTCTTTATATCATTCATCAAAAGATTCTAAAAAAAAACGTGTCATTAGCTACATGTTATGTTTTCGATAAAAAAAATTGCTTGCAGCAAAATAATCATAAACTGTAAAACAATTTTTAAAAAATTTTTAAAAAAATGTAAAAAATTAATAACCTGTAATTATGAAAAGTAAATTTAACAATTACATCACATGACAAGATGATTACATCACGATGACATGACAAGATGATTACATCACGATGACAAGCCTAAACAGCAGGCCTGAAAGTCACATTATAATCAGCTTTTAAAATAGAACGTTTTCTGGGATATTTCTAACTTATATCTAAAAAATTCAGTGTTAAACCATGCTCCTCTCAATGCCAAGTAGATACAAAAATGATTGCTGTGAGATTCTAAAATCTATCAATGTGCAATAGATGATAATTAAAAAACATCATGAGTTAAAATTTTATTTTGACTGCATTTTAGGAGACAACTTGCACCCGACGTCAGACAAAGTACAAACAACTTTATAGAGTTTATATAGATTTTATTCATTTCGAAAATACTTCAGTAGGGACTATTTATTGAGAAATTTAATGGACAGCAATAAAATCGAAAATGCTTACACAGGGATAACCAGTATTAATTATAAATTTGCAGGCTGTAATGAACCGTCATTTGATTATAATTTTTAACATTTGATTATAGCAGGATTGAAAATACTTCTTCAGTTAGTATTTTTATAGATTTTAATGGATAGCAATTAAAAATTTAATGCGAAATATCATGGAAAGAAATTCATTCATTCATGGTGTGTACGGTAAAAAAGGCTATTTTTTGCAAAAAAGAGGATACCAAATTTTGGCAAAATTGAACGATATACGATTGATATAATTGGATTCATGAAAGAAATTAATAGATTCTTTGATAGTGCGTGAGATTAGGCATGATTCAGTGTCTATTATAGATTAGTTACCCCAGTTAAATGCGTGGTCTTTTTTCAAGCAAAGTTGAGGGATTTCGTTGTTTTCAACAGCATTTTTTAAGGCGTGTTTACGTTCTTTGGTACAATTAAAAATTTCAGGCTTAGATTCACAAATATATATGAAAAAACAATCTTTACATGGAGTACGATATACAATGTTTATTTTTGTTGGGATCAAAATGTTTTCTTGGATGCAAGAGTATTTAAAAAAAAGTATGTCCTCAATCGCACAAGCAAAAAACTACTCCAAGAAAGAATTGACTTCAATCACATCAAGCGTAATTCCCCCATTTCAAAAAATTACAAAGTTTACTAAAAAAACATCTAATAAATTAATTTTTACATAGTTTGAGGTAAAATGAAAGCAGGAGCAGGTTTTCTTCCAAAACATAGACAGAATAAATATTTAACTCATGAAATGTTTTTTAATAAATATTATCTATTTATTAAAATGAAATGAGTTGTCAAAAAAAATATTTTTCAAGGGTCTATTTCATTCCTGATAGAGGAATGAAAAATGTTGTCTTTTGTTAGTTAAAAGGAAGACATTTATAAAAAATAAGAAAACAAGTTTTGCTTTCTCTACATGAGAAAAAATTCTTGGCAGAATTTCAAGAACATATTTACAGTGGTTTATGAGAAAATTTGATATTGAATAATGGGTTGTTAAGTTAGTATAGACAATGCATACCAGAAGGTAGAGTAAGATACATATAAATGACACATACAGTGAAAGCTTCGTTGCTGAGTTATTGGATTTTTTTCAACTATACTTTTATCTACATATTTGCTGTTCAGCTGGTGATTGCAAGCTTCGGAATAAACTTCAATCACCTCTTCTAACATCTCATTGTGATATGTCTATGGTAAAAGGTTAACAACGCAATAGCTGTGTGCATGCAGTACTATGGTAAATGACAGATAGTGCTGGGTGGTTATGTTAAAAATCAGATACTATGGAGATTCATGTTATGAACTGATTGATTTGCAAGTTAAATAAACCACTTTTTGAAAGATGCACTCATTCAATTTTCTATTCTTGTATCCAATAACTGAAGTTATGAGGAACTTTTTCTAATGAATTGATTAAGTCAAAATAAGTGATGTTTCAATGCTAGAATTCTAGATTTCAATGATGGAAACTCTAGTAGAAGCTGTACAAAAAAATATAGGTTAATACGCCAAAGGAACACCTCAAGCAAACAATTGAAATGTCCAGAAGAAAAGGAAGAAAATGGCCTTCAGCTTTTGCTCCACGAAATCATGACATCAGAGATATATAAAACTAATCAAATGCACTAGGCATAACAAAAATTAATGAACAATAGCAAAAACATCCAATAAAGCACATACATCTTTTTTTTGAAAATTTTAACTACCCCTCATTAAAATTTTAGTACTTACTAAAATAATTAAAAACACAAGCTCATGCTCATAAAAAGACAGTTCATAATATTTGGAGATAATTAGAAAATGACTTAAATAAAGACTAAAGAAGAGTCAATTTACCATCAAAAGTATCACTTTGGAATATGAAACTGACATGACATTGATTTTATCCAAACCTTCCAAATTTTGAAAATTTTATGAATCATTTATGAAATAAAAAAAAATAATAAAAAAAAAAAATGTCAAAGACGCTTTGAAAAAATAAACTAACCATTCTTTATCATATTAAAAGAAAAGTGATGAATTTCAAAAACATATACCTTTTCTTTAATTTTCTTTAAAGCTTTCTCATAGTCCATAGGAAATACCTAACAGAGTAACAATGTAAAACATAATAATGATTGAATATATTTAATACTTTAATATTAATATTTTGCATTAAGAAATAAATGAATTAATGTCAGCGGTATAAAGCAGCTAAAATAGATAGGTAGATAGTTCAGAATCAATAGAAAGCTAATCTGAGTATGAAGAGGAAGTGAGTTTTGTGATATTTATATGTATGTTCAGAAAGCGCAACTCTATCTTTTTTTTTTTCAAAACAAAAAAAAAAAAAGTAATAGAGAGTAAGTTAAAATTTTAAAAATCTGTGCGACTGGTTCACCGACAACTAATCCAAAATTTTTGTCATACTATTCATACTATCATACTTATATTTTTATCATCTTGTTTGGCGATGAAAAAAAAAAAAACCTAAGCATTGAATTGCAGGAGTAAAAATTCTCCATGCAAAGTTTCTTAGAATATTACTAAAATATTACTCAAATTTATTCTTGAAGAATAATAATCGGTCCTCTTACTTAGCTGAGTTCTATAAACTGAGTTGCTACTGATTATTAGTCTAAAACTTTAAATTACTTAATTTTCACTTGTGGAAATATTGTGGAAAAAGATTAAAACACTCATACACAATAAGTCCCTGAATAAAAGCTATTTAATTGGAGGAAATTTTTGTGTACATATTGGAATTATTTATATTATTAACAATCAACATGTAACATGAATTTTTTGAAGAAATAATGGATTTAATTAAGTAAATAATACGAATTTTTTTATTATTTTTTTTTCATTGTGAATTTTTGTAATTTTTATAATCGATATTATAATATCAACTTTCCAATATTAAAATAATGATAATTAAACCAGATATGTGTGTTAGCAACATCAAAATCTGCAACCAGAAGAATGCTGAGCATCTCGCATCCATCTCAGTTTTTAACGATCTTATAATTCATGACAGTATAGCTGAAGGTTTTTCTTACTGTTCTAAAACCAGGAATAACTGTAGCATGTTGTGGGGTTGGTGATGATCGTGCAGAACATATTTTAAATAGAGTAATGTTACCATAAATCCATAGTTAACATTGCTATTATCGTGATAGTAATCGAGATGGTGATGACAACCCACAGTCTGTAAGATTGTGGTGATACCCCATACTTGTTAAACAATCGAATCCATTTAAATGAAAAACTCCAGCAATATTTCCATTTTTCCAAAGAGTTTTAGTTCATTGACATATCCGATTTTATTGGTGTTCAATCTCCCATAAATTATATGCTGTATTTTGTTGACAAAACAAAATCAAGTTGTTCACTTAAATGATAATGAAAATTCAATGCTAGATGAAAAATATCAACCATCATAATCATCCAGGAAAATTATCACTTCCATCTCATCTTCGTCCAATATCTTTATCTCTAAACAATGGCTTTGCAATTAGTCAGTGTGAACATCCGAGTAATGGATGGGATGGTTACAGAATCCAACGTCCACCAATATTATCAATACCATCATTAATACATGATGACTTTTCCCATTACCACCACCTTTTGTTTGTTGATCCATATCGTGTCCTCTATACTGTACATCATTCCATCATATCTATAGTCCTGTTTCCCGTACTGTGCATCTCCCAACTATCCATCATGTTCCAAGGTCATATACCTTATATGTCTTGTACAGTCTGTCTAAATCTTGTTCCATTCATAATATTTATAGGAAGTATCCAGATCATACTACCATTACCCCATTCATGAGGTCTAACAAAGTTAGAGCTCCTAAATGGGAGAAATATGTGGGTCCCTCGATATGGAACAATTTAAGAGAATGCACAAAAGCTAGTAACAATATTAATACATACAAACATAATGTGAAGAAACATTACCTCGCAAAATTAAAACAGAAATATGATTCTGGTTTAATTAGATGGAAATTAAATACAGCATTATATCACTTATATTAACTAAGTATATTATATATTTGAACAGGGTGGTCTGTTCCCATCTAGGGAACAAATGAAAATAAGGTTTTGGCTTTTCTTGTGCCTATCACTGCTATCAATAGACTCCACTGTTATACTTAAATTTTTAATATTTAATTTATTGTATTTCTACTGATGAATAAATACTTACTTATTTACTATTTTACTTGGGAAAAACGGGTTAGTAAGGCCAGTAACTTATCCAGAGTTTTATTTTGTGCAGACCGCTATATATTTGTGTTAATAAAGTAAAAAAATTGGGTATATAAATAAAACGATCAAATATTGAAATAATTCAAATAACAATTTTAATTACAAAAATCAAGAATGGATTAGTAAAATGTCTGATATTGAAATTCTGGATGATAATTTGAACATTTATAT
The DNA here is from genome assembly GCA_035046665.1 of Euphysa ruthae. Taxonomy (NCBI): domain Eukaryota; kingdom Metazoa; phylum Cnidaria; class Hydrozoa; order Anthoathecata; family Corymorphidae; genus Euphysa; species Euphysa ruthae. The sequence goes on along the minus strand of JAUZNK010023766.1, from coordinate 18,524 downwards.
GAAATGCCCTTTACTTGAGAAAAATCATTCTAAATATTATACTAAAAATAATGATGTACTTTAATTAAAAAAAGCTGAAATTTATCCAATTTTCGAAAATTTAAGGCAACATGCAGTTAAAGAATTTAAAAATTAAGGTAAATAAAAAAATTAAAGTAGCAAAAAATTGTCAAAATTCAGTTTCTCTTTCTTAGGATTATCTTTTTAAGCAGAATTGGAACTTAATTTTCAAGAAAAATGCAAAAATATTTTTTCAGACAAAATCTGACTTCTTCTAAGACTAGATATAATCTTCACACAAGATTTATAAAAAAGTAATGAACAGATTTCCAAGAATATTCAAAAATGTTTTGATCAAATTTGACACCTTTCAGAGGTGGGGAGCGAGAATTTGCAGCAAGAATTTTTGGCAGATGGCTGTACGGGATAGATGCTCTTTAAGACCTTCATGCAAAATTTAAAAAAAGTTAATGAGCAGATTTTGATAAAATTTCAATAAAGTTATTTTAAGGTCTAAAATGAACATATTTTGGGTTCTAGAGACTGGGTATGATAATAATTTCAAAATGGCCGACACACTTTTTTTGAAATGATATTTTCTCATATTTTACAAAATTTCAGTATAATCGGAGAATAAATTTTTGAGAAAAACCAAAAAAAGTTTTTTCATGTTCAGGTCAAAAATTGGGCCTGGGTTCCTAAACAAAAATTTTCGGCATGTGGCCATTAGGAGTAAAATATTCCACATATAGTTCTTCAATTTAAAAAATATTTTAAAATCTGTACAAACAGATTTCAATAAAATGTCAAAAATGTCTTTTTTAGGCCTAAAACGACTACGTTTTCAGGCCCAGTCCCAAGGAACGATAATATTTTAAAAATGGCTGACATACCAAACTCATTAAAAGTATTATTTTTGAATATACCTTAAAAATTCAACATAATCGGAGCATGAATTTTTGAGAAAGCCCAAAAAAAATTTGAAGAACTTTACAACTTTATAGGTATATGAGAATATTTTTGTCTTTCTGGCCAGAGAGTAACCCCACCCCGCACATTTACAAAGTGGAAGCTCTGCCCATGGATGGTGATTACATAAATGAAATTTTATATACAATTTGATTATATAAATTAATTGAAAGCAACCAGTAAGGATAATATAATATTCATCTGATGGGCAGAAATAATACCTTAACGTTTAATTTATCAGAAAAATTATTTGCGGAAAATATCAATAGAAAATAACATAAAAAAAAATCACCTTGATAAACAAATTAATGTATTTATTCCATTCCATTAGGATCTTTGCTGCACACTTGGATTGCGTATATCTCAGATGATTTGTAATTAAGCATTTTAATTTGTTGATATCATCGCTTTCCTTCATTTGACATAATCTCACAATATCTTTGTTACATTTCTGGGAAAAATCGTGATATCTTAACGAAAAACAAAAGATGGCAATCTCATTCTCAAATTTAGCAAAATTAAAACACAAAAAAAATTTGAAAAAAATCTTAATGCTTAATTTTTTTTCTTTCTTCTTTTCATGTCTGTTTTCATATATGGGGAATTTTGTGGAACACTGAAAGTCCGGGTAACAAAATACAATGAATATATCTTTTTTTTTTGTGATCCAAAATTGAAGCTAAAAATTATTGCAAAAGTTTTTTAACACACCAGAAATAATCACAATCCTCTATATTCTGCAGTTATGCAAACATAATCCTTTATGGAATACAGGCACCCTATATTCTACGTATTATGTTATCTCTTGCTAAATAAACTATCAAATAATAAATACGACTGAGCTACAATTACTGAGTATTTGTGATTAGAGCACTGATTTTCAAACCATAATAATAATCCTTTATATTTCTAAATTATCCAATAAAAAATACTGCTTTAGATTGGTTAAATTATGAAACTATACAAACATAATTCCTAAACAATAAATTTATTCAACATATCCTTTAAACTCCAAAAATATCAACTCAGAATGCTCCCAACTCCAAAAATATAGAAATAAAAAAATTAGTTAAAACGAATTCAAAAAAACATTTGTATAGCAATAGATATAAGTAACTTCATTAGCCTTGTTAAAAAAATTATTTTTCATAAGTACATTTTGGGTGGAATTTTATTATCTAAGCTAGGTTCCAATACAAATTACTAATATTTATATAATACAAAAATTATAAAAAAAATTGTGCATGATTTCATCTCTTTTTTTTTGAATATTGATTCTTTAAAATAATTTATAATAACATATTAAAAACAGTTTAACCAAAATTCTTATTTTAAATTATATTTAGAACTTACTTACTCATCTAAAACATAAGCAATTCCACCACTCATTCCAGCAGCAAAATTTCTTCCTGTTTTTCCTAACACAACAGCAATTCCACCTGTCATATATTCACACCCATGGTCACCGCAGCCTTCGACAATAGCTATAGCACCAGAGTTACGCACACAGAAACGCTCAGCCACAATGCCATTGAAATAAGCTTGCCCACCAGTAGCTCCATATAAACAAACGTTACCAGCAATGATATTTTCATCTGCTTTAAAATCATTGTGTAAATCATGACTCGGGTAAATGATAATCTTGCCTCCAGATAACCCCTGAAAAATCAATATAAAATTCAAAAAATATAGTCAAGATAAGGAATTGAAATAAAAATTATATTCAAACTATCTACATTTTGAATTTAGAATGATGTTTATTTGAAAAAACTATGATAATCAAAGCAGAAGTAATCAATTATATATTAGTAATTATTAGTCATGCTTTTGCCACATTGCCGATAAGTCTCGCAATATTTACCTGAGGATATATAACTGATAATAATAGACAATGTAACTTATACGGAAAACCATATGTCATTTAAACAAAAAATATTCAGATGCGATAAAAAATTGAGCTGTCGAAAATGCAGTTAACCCAACCATTGAGATCGTTTTCACACTTTGATAATCTTTTATGTCAAAAACTTTCTCAAACAAAACTGAAATTAAACTGCATATTTCACCACTTTTTCTAGGTTTATTTTATCAAATTATCTATGAATCGTTTTAAAATAAAATTTTGTCTGAAAACTGATTTTCAAGGGTAAGGCTATATGACAAGAGGTTTCTGCACACTATCATATGGAATAAAATCCTCGTTTTTCAAATACTGAAGTGAAAGATAAATAAAGAGAAACTAAATATCTATGAACCTTCCCAATATAATCATTAGCATCACCCTCAAGTTCTAAAGTAACACCATGTGCCAAAAATGCTCCAAATGATTGACCTAACAAAGAATAAAGAATAGAATCAGTTACCTTTATTTTCAGTTGGAAACAAAAAAAAAGCTAATTACAACAAGAAATAAAATGATAGTGGATAGCAAAAATTTATACAAATCGGATTTAATCTTATAAAAACTTTACACTGGCAGAAGACATTAAAGTATTTGAATGAAACTGAAACAGTATGGCGCGTAGTTGGAGTGAGTTCAGTTTTAGGGATAATATTCCCAGCTTTTAAATTTTAAACGTTTAATTAAGCAAATTTAGTCACTTATTTAGTGATTTCTTGGTATCTTTGGATGTATCACCTTCAAGGTCTTTCATAGGGGAAACCCTTTTATGAGATTGGTTGATTGACTTTGACAATTTTGTTGACACTTTTCTTAAGAATATTTAAATTAAAGGGGAACAGTTGAAATTTGACTATAAGAATATATAATATATAAACTGACTGACTATTAGAAGGGTAGTTATACAGAAATTTTAGACTATTAAAATCTCACCCATAATTACCTAAATTTGCATTTAGCAAATCATGAGGTAGTTAAATGGTAAGCCTTATGAAAATTAATCAGTGAGAATTTATCCATCTTTAATTGCTATAATACTAGGATGGAGTACAAATTTTCAACTGATGACAGAACTGCATTTTTATATGATGGTATAAAATTTTGATTCTATTTTAGAAAACTAAAAAACCTTATGATTTCATTGTTTTAAATTTAGGTAATCCTTTTATTGCATACATTAATTTTTATATGAAAAAATAAGGATTAAGGGTGTTCCAAAAAGAATTTATGCTAAAATTTATGTCAGTAGGTTTTTAGTTCTGTCACTTAAATTCTGTAACTTATTGAATTTCCCTAATCAATATTTTTTACCTAATTTTATGAATAAGGTTTTCAGTTGCATGCACTTCAATGTTTTTTTCTTTGCACTTAATTTAGATGTGTGCAGTTAGTCCATTTATCAAAAAATTGCATTAAAATTTAAGATATTTGTAAACGCTTCATCAACTACACTATGATTCACGAGACTGTTGCTATTAAAGCAATTCACATAGAAGTCATAATAAAATTTGCCTTTATTGAAATTTTGGAAAATTATTTATATTTTATTTATATTTTATTTATATTTATATTTGTAGTGTTTTGTCAAAAGTTTTTAAGATGCTGTAGCGAACTATTTTGACAACAATGGGGCTTGGATTGATATCTTGTTTATTATTTATTCAACTGTGGTAATTGTTTTGTTCGTCTGCGTACATATATTTGTGAACTTTCAGTTAAATTTGTATAAATGGTTCAGATTAACTAGTAAATATGTGGTAAAAAAAGGCAGAATCATAGAATGCAAAAAAACCAAAATTCAACCAGAATTGGTGCAAAAGGCTAATCTAAATGTGGTGGTGACATGCTACTTTTGCAGCTTTTGATGTTGTTGGACACATGTGTAGTATGTTTTTTTATCATGCACCCGGTATCATGTTTATGTATCCAATGGGTCTTATCACCACATATTAGCGAGTTCATCATTCAAACGTAAGGAGTGTTGTTTTATGTTATTCATTAGTATAGGTAAAATTATTAAAATTGCATTCTAGCTTATTAATAATTCTGTGTTTTATAGTGATCAGAAGGACCTAATTAAAAATAAAAACTGATTAACTTTTGTCTAAACACCCAACCACACTTAGTTATTTTAAGTAACATATATATCAGCAATATTAATATCAAGGTCACAACCATCAAATTAAAATGTAAATGGATCCTCTGATAACAAATAAAATAGTTTCTATTAAAAAGTGGAAAAAAGAAACTTAAAAATTTATTGAGCACATTTTTTTTTTTTTTTTTACTTTTGTTAATGAATATTGCTAAAGTCAATCTGGAAAATATCTTGTAAATAAAGTCAATCTTGTAAATAACATCTTGGTAAATAATAATAATAAATAACAAAAAATAATATTAATAATAATGAATGAGGTGAAATAAGATTATTGCCAAAATTTAAAATCCTAATTTGGTAATGCTAAAAGTTCAGAGTTTAAAAATAAAACTAAAGTTTGCCTACTGGGTGTATGCAAGTCTTTATTTTAGAACACTTGAGGTGTAGCTAGAGTTTAAATTTTTTGTAAACGATCAAATAGTCTTATTTATTTTGTCCAAGATTGTGAATAAGGAAGCAGGATTATTAGCGGTTGGTCATGTATATAAACAAAGAATGTTATTCTAACTTATTGGGAAAACCAATTTACATGAAATTATAAGTTATAAGGAAATTATTCGTAAAAAATACTGTTGTTAAAGAAAAAATCTTTTCAAATTGGCATAGAAATCAAGATGCGTTTGATGGTACTGTATGAATAAATAAAAGATTTTCCTTTGAGAAATATATGAAATGTTAAATTTTATTTAAATAATTAACTGATGAACGGAGCTGTTAACAAAAAATAATGCCTGTCGCTAGGTATTAACGAATATATAAAGGTTTACGAAATCATGGCAAGCTTGTTGGCAAGCCATAGTTTAAAATGGTATATGGTAATTGATAATAAAAAACTGTAACAGATTTGAAAAAACAACAAATTTTCTTACGCTACCAGTTATTAATATACAATAAAGCTGTAGTTAAATAGAAATAAATTTTCTTTTGACAGTATTGAAATTACTTTTGATTTGGTTTTGATCTATTGGAGGAATATTTTATACACAAAAAAAAAAAAAAAATGAAAGGATTTTATTCTCTACTGTTCAAATATTATTAATAAAGAAATGGGAAGGTGATAAAAAATATAAAAACGAATTTAGGCGCGAATTTCGGCCCAAATTTTGGCTCAAAAATCTGCTAAGTCAGCAAAAAAAAAAACAAAACCTTCCTTACTATAGAAAAATTTTTGCGTTGTTGCCAAATGAGCTGCACCTGCTTCCTACTAACTTATTTTTTATGTAGTAAGTTTAGTAGGAAGACATATAGATCAAACACTGGATGATATTTTCCAGCCTGATATAAATTTAGAAATCATACAATTTTTTTAACAGCACAAAAAAAGAGAAAAATCTGGATAAAAAAGAGGTTTTGCAACTAATATGCAATTTAAAGAGAATTTTATTCAAAAGTCTACTGTTATAATTTTCCCCTACTTTATCAACTTTATGTAACATTATGAGATTTGACACCCAAGCATAACGACCATCCTCTAGTTGAGTAAACTGTGCGTGAAATGTGTTTTTTTTTAGCTTTCCGATATCAAATGTTTATTATATAAGTATTTTCACATGTCAAATTTGCAGTTTAAGTAATGGAAACATGTGACATTTTTTCCATAAAACAACAATAACAAATTTCATATTAATAATTTGATCTTAAATGCAAAGTTGAAAGTTTTCTTTACACGCATAATATAAAAAAAATTCATACCTCCAGACCCCTTCAATTTTATGTGAATGCTATCCTCTGGTAGTCCGAGAAAATGTTTCCTGTTCAAATATAATTACATTTCAATATCGTGAAATAAACTTAAACATAAATGGTATGCTTAAGTTGAATTTAGTTTAAGTTTAGTTTAATAAAATAACATAGACAGCTGATGATTTAATTGACTGCCAGAGTCTAATTTTAAAACAAAGATGAGCAGCATAAAATTACTTCAAAATAAAATATCAGACATTGAAAATAAAAATCATATATCAATATGAAAACTTAAAAAAATAAAAACATAAAGAGAAAATTATTGTCCAAATCCCCTTAACAAGAAGTTCCAGGAAGTAAACATGGGAAAAAAAAAATTTTACATGCTGTCTTAAAATGTTTAAAAAACCCTTAAAAACTGATTCTAGTCACAATTAGCGTCTAAAAAATATTTGAAATCATGAAGCTATTAATGGTAATGTTATCATACAAAATTATGCCAGGCAGAATCTGAATTTCCAAAAAAAATAAAATTTGAAATGCGTAATTTACACAGTATATGCCAAAATTTTCATTAAAATTATTTTAAATCTTGCCAGAATTTCTGATAAAATTTTAAAAACCTCAATAACCTGAAAAAATGCCAATATTGTTAGGTTGGGATTAAAGCCAAGAATCTTAGAAAAGATTTACTGGCTGACTGTATCGACAGATGCACTTAACTCTGATCAAATAGATTTAAAAAAAATACATTTTTAGAAAATTAATCTCTGCATTAGACTATTTATTATTATTATATATGGGCCAAATCCCGAACACAGGATAAACCTAAACTGGTCACATTTTTACCCATATTACATAATACCCACAAGCAAATTAAAAAAAGTTTTTTAGAAACAAAAAAGACTTAAAAGCAGATATCTGTGGATCTGTCAGCTTTATTGAGATCAGAATAATCTAAAACACCACCTCAACAAAAAATTTTCCTGATCCTTTCTTTTTACTAAGAATCATAAGAATCAATAAGAATCAATACCTTGATATATGATGACTCAGCATTGTTGCAAATGTACGATCTGTGTTCTCCACATTCATTTCAATATAAATATTTTCTCTCTCACCATTGATCACTGGAAGACACTGTTCAATAAGCTGGTTATCCTAATAAAGGAAAAAGTTAGAATAATAAAACAATACTTTAGATTTAGATTAAAATTTTCTGGTCTATCTTTTATCTCGTTTATACATAAAATCAGACTAAGGAGAATTTTTCAAAAACACTTCTTCATCATTTTGTTACAAAAATTTTAAAAAACGAGGGAGGAGATCTCAAGAAAAATGAAAAAGTGATCACTTTTGCCTCTTTTACCCAGATTATAGCAAGAACACAAATTCTTGAGAAAATCTAGAGAGATCTATTTATTTCTCATTATTTACATCTAACTTCATGAAAGAAATCAAAAAAATGAGCATATTTAGAGAAAAACCTAAAATTATATATTTTTAGTCTATTTTTGCCCTATTTACCTCAAAATCAAGCGTATGAAATTTTTATTTAATTTGGCTTCATTACATCACTTGCCTCATTAACATTTAAATTCAAGCAAAAAGTCAGAAAAAACGAACAAATGGATCGCAAAAGACTTCAGCTAAAATTTAAGTGGCCAATTGTGTCAACTCTCTGGTTCTCTTGTTTTACATCAAATTAAATTTGATGTAAAACAAGAGAACCAGAGAGTAATATATATAATAATAATTATATATACAAATATCAATAACATTTCAAAAATATCCAATCAAAAAGAAAGGATAATGGAAAGATTTCCAGAAAATTTGAAAAGCATAATTTTTGCTGAAACAAGACTTTACTTGGGCCTAGTACCAAAACTAATATCCTCTCTGGTTCTCTAGCTTTCCATAAGATTAAAGAAACTTAATGCAAATAGGCATCAATAGATCATCAAAACTTATTTTCTGTGAAAAACTGGCTATATTTGGGCCTACCACTGAAAAATGAGAGTTTTCTCATTGGTCAATCATTCAGGTTATTCAGGTCAAAAGATACCCTCTATGGTGTTCTATCTTTATTTAAAATAAAAAAGAAAAAGGGTAATAAAGAATTTTGAGAAAAATTCAAAAACCGTTGTTTTTAGACCAAAAATGACTGTATTATGACTTATTAAAATTACTGTATTATGACATGTTAAATTGATTGTATTATGACATGTTATAATGACTGTATTATGACATGTTAAAATGACTCTATTATGACATGTTAAAATAACCAAAAGCCTTCACAAAAAAATCAGAAAAAACTAAAGAATTGTTGGAGATAAATTGCTTATAAAAACTGGTATAGTGGAATTTATGAGGCTCCATTGGCTTGGTTAGGGAAGTTCAAAAAAACGCTTGTGTATATTTCACTTTCAGCAGTTTGCTAGACATTTGGTATTTTACTTTCTTCTTATTAGTTCTATTTATATCTGTAAAGGCAGACCCTTTCATTCATTTATTCACTCATTCATTTATTTATTTAACATTAGTAACACTTACATAGTTGAATACAATCATAATATTAGGCATGCAACTCAGAAAAAAAAGAAAACATGACATGAAAATATGATTTTCAACATAGAAGCATACTAATTTTAGCCCAAGCCTTTTAGTTCAATGTGTAATGAACCCTAATATCATGAGTTCCTACTGGGATATTAATTATTCAACTCACTTTGGGAGAAACACTTATTTTACTTAGTTTCCTTATTATGACTTTAACATGGCTGTTAACAATTAAACAAATACTTGTTGGAGACAACTTTAACAGGGTAATCATAATCATAGTTTTAGTGGGGACCCTACAATCATGTGGGGGAAGGATATTTTTAATTCTCAAAAATCATAGCTTAAACGTATCTTGAGCTTGTAAATAATCCATTACTAATAACTCTCCTAAGTTATCACATATTTCTTAAAATAAAATTCTTCATAATACTTTACTATGTTTCTATAATCAAAAACTTCTTAACATATCAATATAATCTCTGTTCCAATGGTTTTACTTAATCATGCTTTAAAAAATTCACAGGCAAAGAATTAATTTACGACTTATTTTATTCATAGCCAAGTAATGTTGACTCTGTCCTAATTACCTAAAAAAACAAAACTAAAGAAAAGCTATTATTTTGCATTTCAAAAAACCCAAAAATTTTTTTTTTTATTATTATTATTGTTAATTTCTATTCTGACCAGGTGAAACCTTTAAAGGGAGAAATTTTCGTTTGTATTTTCTGACAGGAATATTATTATTGTAGTTTACAAAAAGATAAAAGATCTGGGAAAGAGGCATTCTCTAGTTTTGGCTGGGGACCTGAGACCCACTATACCTGTATACAACTGTTTTTATGATAAAATTTAGATGAGATTAAGTTTGTTTTAACTGCTGCTACATTACTTATTCTTTTCTTTTCACAAATGTAGCTAACTTCATGTTAGATTGAAGAAGTCCGTTGTGGTTTCAAAACTTTCTTCAAAAGATGTGATTTCCCTGTCTTGGCTTCCCGTTTCCTTTTTCTTGGTCGTAACATCCTTCCAACAATATATTTTATATTTTTTTCCTTTTCATCTTTGTAGATATGGTATAATGAATGTGAATCCTTACATTTCGAAATAAGGTCTACGATGACCTCAAAGTTCTGACAATCTCTGTTTCAAACATGGTAATCTTTCACATTTTATAATGAGTTTAAAGTATTCTCATTTGCCTTGTTTTCATGTAATGGGAGATACTGCTTTGTTAATGGAAACCCTCTTTCTGGATCTGCGTTTCTGTGAGAGAGCATAAGAATAAAGTTCACAAACGTATCCAGTTTCAAGTGTCTTGGGTCTTCCTTCAATGTAAACAATGCTGATAACATTTCTCCAAAAATGATGTAACATATAAAAATGATCAATACAAACATATTTTGAATCGTTATCAGTATCGGTCGCAGCAACATCAAGTAAACCATATGCGCATTTCCAATAGGAATAAACCTCTCTCTTCTTCTCTTTTGGCTTTGCTTCATAAAAAGCAGATGGAATATTTTCAAGTTGAAAGAGCTTAAACACTTCCATTACTGCATCAGTCAAACTATCTGTAGAAGCATCATTGAAGATTTTCTTCAACGTGTCAGGCTTTAGCGTTCCACAAAGATTATAACATAGCCTTTTAATTGCCAGAACTCCCTTGCTTCCACCATTATTTTAATGAAAAAGGTTATGCACATCAGGTACTACTTGCTCATCTATTGGCAATTTCTCTAGCAGTTACCCAGCTGACTTAGTCAACTAATCCTCCATGTTTTTTTTCAACCTCGTCTTTTCTAGCACATCCATTTTGATTTCATAAACTGAAGGTTTGAGACCTAAAACTGCATAACGTTTTATGATTGGATTGTAGTCTTACGTTGAAGTGCTTTAGATTCTCTACATGTTAATTGCATAATCCTGACCAACCTTTTTCACCAACAAAACTTCAGTCTTCAGTAATTTGTTGAATACGGTGTACAACAACTGCAGGAATTTTTAAAAAGTAAGTAAATCAGTGGTGCATTACTTTCAAAAATTTTTATGAATTTCCAAAAATCCTAGGGAAATGAAACAACAAAAGTGATGACAATAGGAATCTTTTCGTTTTGCAGATAGCCTTTGATATGGGCATATCTTGTAGTAGAGGAAATTCCCTTTGAATCAGTGAACCAAGGAAGGTTCGGAACTTTCCTGAGAAAATACTCAGACAAATTTTCTCACTGCTCCATTAAATTCAATACAACTTTCTCCAAATTGAGCCATCGAATAAAGCAATGCTTCTCCATCATCTTGGCAGTAACTCCAGTAATCTCATAGCAAGCATTGTATTATTCTTTCCTCGTGGCCAAATACTTAAAAAAAAAAACCATTACCATTTCATCTAAATCAACAATGCTTCCCTTCAATGCCTTAACAGCTTTCCCAAACGTATTGTTCACAATTTGCAAGGGTCAAGTACCTACTTCTATGATCGAAAATTTTTCCTTTAATTTATTTTTAAACAACAGGTTGACATTTAGACCATCTATGCCTAGAGCTAACCTGAAACTAGGGTTTACCCCTTTCCAATCTCAGCCTAAATCGGCAGCAAAAGATCATTGAAAAAGTTATAACTCGTTTTTTTTCAATCAGCTTTCATAGTATGAAAAAAATATATATATATATATTTTACGAGTCATGTGACCAAATATCTCAGATTTTTTTTTGTTTGAAAAATGCAAAAAAAAAAAAAAAAAAAAAAAATAGTTTGAAGCAAAAAAATAAATATGGAAGATAATTATATCTTCATCATGATAGGCAATAAGACAAACTAAATACAAAACAAATGAAAAAAAAAGAAAAAAAAACTGCATGTCAAAACCTTCATCAGAACCTAAAATACTCCTGAGTGCGTAAAAGTGTAAAAAATTAAAGAAAAACAAAGCCGTAAGTGTAAGCAAGAGTAACCTAATGCAATAATCAACCAACAACAACAGAAGAAAACTAACAAAACGATCAATATAAATTTAATGTCATTAATACATATATATTATCTGGAAATGCCAAGTTGAGTATGGTAACTTTTAAAACATGTATCTGGGTGTAGTTTAGGAGTTGATGGGCAATCCGCGCTCATAAATTTTTGTCACATCAGCCCCTTTGGCAGCTTTAATTTTCCGTGCATAACAAACACGACATCTTTTCTTTGCTGTGTGTCCTTTTCTACTAGCTCCAACAACTGGAACCAAGAGCAAGAAACTGACAAACGAAAAATTCTGCTCTTTTTCGTCGTCTGTTCATCCAATGAAGATTTTATGAGCACTCAATGCCCATTGCAATATCAGACACCACACAAGTTTTTTATACCACTTGTAAGATTCAATTTCTATTTCATTATATTCCACTTGTAAGATTTACGCGAGGCTTGTACAATGTGAAGTTGCTGGTCAACAAGGTCATATCCATCCAAATGTTTGTTGTAACACTTTATCATCAACGGTTTTTCTTTATTGGTTTTTCCTGTATCAGCCATAGCTGAATTATGGAGTGTGGAAAGCATGCAAACAACCTTAGGGGACTTATTGACTTTGTCCTTTATTGCCCAAAATTTACATGCACGTTATTTCATTGTTTTGGTTTCTTTATCAACTTTGATCTTAGTTTCAGTTTTGTAAACAGATGCCTCACCTTTTTCAAGTTGGATATTTTGAATTTCAAAAGAGTAACCCTTTCGGTTTTTCTTGATAGTACCACAAAGGTAAGTTTTCTTTTCCAATAAAGTTTTGACCAGAGCAGGTGATGGATAAAAACTGTCAGTGTAGAGAACATGACTTTTGTTGAAAAATGGTTGCATCAATTCAACAGGAACCCTTTTGGTTGTAGTTGTACTATCACATTGATTGTCCTCTGCAGAGTACATTCCTTTGTTGCAGTAAACCAAAACGTCCAATGCTATTCCATTGGAGGTTGTAAGTTCATATAATTTGATACCAAACCGTACACGTTTGATTTTTATGTACTGCTTGAAATGTGGTCTCCCCTTGAATAAAGCTAAAGACCCATCTACACTTAGGTTTTTGTCCGGTGTGTAAACACTTCTGAATCACTCATGTAATATATTTAAAAACAGACATACTTTATGCAGTCTGTAGGGCTATCTATATTGTATGTGGTATTGTAATTTAAATGCAAAAATATGAGATTAAATTTGAAACAATCTTAAGTCATTCGTTGTGAGAAAACTCGAGTTGAAAATACTTTGTCGCGGGACCAATAGTAAATGATGTTAGGTTTATGAATGAATCCATTAATATTGCAATATCAAGAAAAGTTTTAAGTTCCTCTATTGTTACACCAATCCACTTGCTCATGTAAGTACTATCTGCTTTATCTGGGTAGGCATTAAAACACTGTTGTTGAATACTATTAATTTCTCTCACAATAAGTTAGTAAATATTGTCGGAGAGATAAAGTTCTAGGAAATCTAACTGGATGCAGTTTGGTCTCATGTGCACATTTTTTCCAGCATTCTCATTGAAAACAACATTTTTATCCTCATTCTCTACTGCAGCAAATGCAATTTTATTCCACACTACATTATCTACCATATCACACCCACTTCTTGGTCTATGTCCCCCTCGTGTGCATGGACACACTGCAGCACAACCACGACAAGCATCTCTTTAATTGTCTCTGATAGGAGCTCCTTACCCACCTCTGGTATGTACACCACGACCATAAAAGGCATGAGTAATTCCACCACAGTGATGGTTGTGAGTGCAATTACCATCATGGGTGCAAATCTCATCAATACACGTTTGATGGTTTTGCTGAGTTTCATGATTACTAATGTCAGCAGTAAGTTCAACAACCAGTAAGTTAAACAGTTCAACTTAAGTGATATCAGAACCTAGTTATGAACTATAAGGTAAGTTTCGTTCATTATTACTTGGTTCATTCACTGGAAAAATACCATTAGTTTCATCAATTTCCATTGCCTCTACAGTTTCAAGTGGTGTTTCATGCACAACAGCTGGTGAAAGAGGTTCACCATCTTCACTTTCAGATTCATATTCCCAATCAATAAATTTCATCACTTTCATCTTCTAGATCAATATCTGACTCATAATCTTCATGAACTATCACATCTAAGATCTCATCAATATCACTATAATTCTTTTTTGGTCATTTTTATCATTTCACTTAAAATCAAAAAATAATAACTTCTCTATAAAAAAAAGATAATTACAAGTGGTTTTCAGTATGTTATGGCAAAATTTAACTAGAATTAACATTTGCCCGTATAAATCATTCCCCTTTTCGCATGAGTTAGAAGAAATTTTATTTTCAACCAGAGCACAAGAGAGTTGCTCACTTGTTTTAGTGTAACTTTCTTATTTCCTCTTTTCAAGAAAAAATTTTTGCCATTGGAGGAAAAAGAAGAATTTGCATCATTCAATCTTTTCAAATGTTTATCAACTTTTTCATGCCTTTGGATTACACCAACTCCAGACTCCACATTCAGTGACAAATTTCAGGCTGTACAACGGGTCAAGTAAACATTGAATTTATCTCTTACCTACCATGGTCTATTTTGTAGTCCTGACGTCTGGAACTTTGTTTTATCCATTTTTCATTGACATTTTACTATCTGACATAATGAATGAATTATAACAATTTAAACTCTACAAGAACAGAATGAGCAATACTGATAGTTGACCTAAGGAAAATGGCCAAATTAATGACAGTTTTGCATGCACAGCACTGTATTATCAAGAATGAGATCAATTTAGTTATTACAAAAAAAAAAATTGTTGAAAAATTTGACAAAAACATTTCAGCAAAAAAAATGCTAAAAATATGAAAAGCATGCCGAATTGCATGAGTTGTAATATTATAAACAGTAATACAAACCATCAAATGTTTTTAAAAATTTTTCGTATATATATATGTATATAAGTTCTAAAAAATACATGTTACAAATAGATAAAAATAAAAACCCAAACATTACAAACAACACTTACACAGACACATTTCACCTTTCCACTCATCAAATTTGATGTTTATAAATTTTCAAAGAGGGAAAACATTTTTTTAAATATGGAATTTTCCAAACAGACCGCCCTTAAACTGGAATGAGTTTGTACCATAGGTTGTAGAACGAACGGAAGGAAGATTTAAATTCAAACCCTTAAACTTTAAAAAAAATGTGCTTTCTTTAAAAAGAAAAAAAATAATTTAAACTGATTAAGGTATTGGATTTGAACTATAGCTTGAGGTCTAGAGTGTCCATCAAATTCTGTAATTGTTATAACTCACAATGATACTAGTACCACAGAGTATCAGTATTTTCCCATCATATTAAAGAACAGTACTTGATCTTACTAATAGAAATGCTAAAAAATCTATTATTTAAAAAAAGCAATACTTGGATTTAATTGTATGGTTATATGTAAATAATAACTAAAATTCCTTTTGTAGTTAAGTTTTGAAAAAAATAGTCAAACATGTTGTGCTTAAAAAGTTTGTAAATACGTAAAAAACAAACTGCAAAAAATGAAATTTGTACACCAATGCTATTTTTTTTACTCATTATTTTTGAAGTTCAAAATATGCTAAACACTGAATTTTGTACAATTATACTGAATAATTTACCTTGAAAACACAATTTACCTTTCTTTTATTGAGTTTGAAATCTTGTTTTCTTTCAATACCACTCAATGGGGTGCTAACCAGAATATCTTTAAAGTCCAGGAACTAAAATAAAATATATAATTACAAAGGTAAATTTTTATCTTCTTGGAAGTCAATCACAAAAAACGATTTTTCATGTTAGGTTTCTAAACAAAATATGAAAATTATTATTTTTCTCCATTTTAGTGCTCTTCTCACCATTATAAATTGCTTTATTATTAAATTTTAAGAGGAATTACAAAAGGATGTTTTACTCACTCAATAAAGTGGTAACTCACAAAACACATATTTACTCAAATTGGAGGTTAAAACTCACTTATTAAAATGGTAACTCACGCAACACATCCTTAGTCAGGCTGGAGGTTAAACTCTTTCATTTCTGACGTATTTGACAGAAGCAGCTCACAAGGGGTCTTTAAATTTATTGGCAACTAATAACTGTAAATTAAAAAAGCTTACCTGTCCTAATCATTTTATTAAACCATTATCATTTCAAATGTGTTTTTATATTATCTGCAAGTGGCTCAGAGTTAGGTAATATGCTTTACACGTGCTAACCCTCCGGTTCGAGCTCTGCCTCTGCCTTGGGTAACCATCTTTTAATAAATTCGACTTCCAATGACCTCTAACCATTATGGTAAATAAATAAATTTTTAGAAAAATATTTATACCTTGGTTTTATCATTAAAGTAATTTTTAAGTGGAACTAGCAGTTCTGTTCTTCCAATGACATCATTTAAGGTTTTATAACCAAGCTTTGATAGTAGAAGTCTTATCTAAAAATAAAACAATTGTTAATATGCCTCAGGAAGTCATTATAGATTGAAAAATTCTTGCAAAAAAAATGTTAACCATAAAGTATAATACTATTTTATACATGTTGAGGAGCAGCCATTTTTTTTTTTTTCATGCTTATTTCAAACCTGCCGGATTCTTCTTCAATATATTAATATTATTATCAATATATTTTATATATTGAATACAATACCAAGATATAAATAAAAAAGAAAAGACTTAGTGAAAATTATTTTTTAAAAAAATACCACGAAAAATTCTGTTAAATAAATTATAATTAATTCAATTGTTGGGTGCAAATGTTAATTTCATTATTTCCATGAAACCTATGGCTAGGGCTATCTGTTTATTTATGTCTATAATAACAGTCGATTTATAATAAATCTTACCTCTTCAGCAACCATAAAAAAATAGTTGATCACATATTCTGGTTTGCCCTCAAATTTCTCTCTTAAAACAGGGTCCTAAATTTAAATTTCAACAGCATTAATAGATATTATAGAAAAACTAATGTTAGAGCCTCAAAATTAACAAGCAATAAATAAATAAATAAATAAATAAATAAAGACCAATAAAAAATTGACCCTCAAACAATTTTTATTCAAAAAATCAACAAAATCTTGAGGAAATTGATAAGAAAAAAAATTTTAACAGTCTTTAAGTGAAACTCCTATATATCCTGACAAATGTGATATAAAGAATATTTAAAATGTTATGCACACTTTTTTTCTTTATTGTAAGGAAATAAAAAATAAGACAAAAATTAAAATATAATACACAACACAGCATTCTTAACCATTTCTGGGCGTGTGACCCATCCCAAAGTCCATACAATATGTTTCTACCCGTTCGACAGACCATGGCGTTTGTTACTATTTATATGCCCCTTGGGTGGGGAGGGTTTCTGGCTGTTCTGAAATAAGATTTCAGGCTAATTTTGCAACGCTATACTTCAAACTCGCTATCTAGTTTTGTTAGAGATTGAGGTTTTAAAAATAGTAAAAAATGGCTGGAAAAAGAGATGCAATTTATGATATAATACTGAATGATAATGATGGTGATATGGAAAGTGATATTGATTTAGGTGCTGAAAGTGATGATCCCAGTGATTGGGAGTATGAGTCTAAAGAGATTTGTAATAATGAACAAACATTAGAAAAGGTAAGTCATGCACCAGATTCTGTGTCCCTACTGACTAAAACACCACCACCACCGTTCAAAATAACTGATATACCTAGTGAAGAGGAGAATTGTGTGAATATTTATCATCATTAACAGAAAAATTTCTATTTGAAAATAAATCACAGGATCCATCCAGGCACTAAGAAAGTCATAAGTGAGGCAAAAAAAGCTGGCATTCTGTTTATTGCTTCAGGTTTCAATAAATTCACACAAGATTTATCAAAAGCACACTGGCAGCAAAATTGTATTCCTAGATTTTCTGATCAACAGTGTAAAGTTGATGTTTTCTCTTACACCATGCATACCAACACCAATTAATGAAGTCCCTCAACATGAAATATATTTATATATATTTATTATGGTTGGAAGAGAAAACACAACTTGTTTTCAATACTTATAGTTTCATGCCGTGATGGCAATCTTCAGTTGATAACGAGTTTTTTAATAATTTTACAAAATTATTACAAAATTATAAAATTATTTTTAAAAAAAATTCCGTTTAAAATATATATATACCTGCAGTATTGAAAACAAGTTGTGTTTTCTCTTCCAACCATAATATATTGCTCTATCTACACCAATGATATCGAGCACTCT
>JAUZNK010023755.1:9415-20163 GCA_035046665.1 Euphysa ruthae | reverse complement strand
ATATACACTATGTATAAAAGTTTTGAATTATGTATAAATAAAAAGTTAAATACAATTTTTTTACTTGAATATACATTAAATGGTCCAGGTATGCTTCCTTGACACCGCATAACAGACCAGTTAACCTAATTTTGCAGAAATCATTAGGTTGGGCATAACGTTTGTTCAAGTATTTTATTTTGTTTTGTTTGCGTAGCTTGACATATTAAATGTTATGAAAAGATTGCGACTGGGTACCAGGATACTAAATTTAGTTTTAAAATAATGAAATCACACTTCTATTTCAAGTGCAAAAATGAGTTAATTGGTTATTGCTACATGGCAGTTTGATTACTTATCAATTAAATGCTCAATTTAGTCTCCCTAAAATATAAGAAAACTTATTTTTGAAAGGCCCCAACATCTACACCTTGAGTTGAAGAGAAGGTCCCTAAATATTTTATAGAAAAACCACATTGCATTAAAAAAAAGTATGATATACGTTAATGAATCTTATTTTGGCCTTTTTTCAAATAAATGAAAAAAATTTGCAGTGTACCCACATTTTAGATGTTGAAAGATGTGTTGCGTATTGGGTTTTTTTGAAGAACATGCAAAACATGAAGAAAATTAATGAAATACATTTTTCAAATTCCCGTTTCTATGTTGTCTGTGCTAATTGCTTTTTTTCTCTGTATTTCAAAATCTAACAGTGTTTGGTAAATTTCTGAACGTGGTTCAAAATGGCCCTTCAGAAATATTTATAGCTGATAGGTGTATTTATAGATAAAATGAGAAGTATTGTGCCATTGCACTACAATGGGCTTGGGATATGCGTAGAAAGTTATAATGTATGAGTATTCAGGCTTATACTTATTTTAAATTATCTCCTTCACTTGCCTTCAGATTGATGTCGGAGTTGTGAAAATGGTTTGATTGCATAGATTTTGACTATTTCAAAGCTCCTTTCAATATTGGGTTTTGATGTTGTTTTTATATAATCATTGCTAACCATATGAGAGAAGTGAATACTAATTTCAGATGATACTTGTATAATTTCATTTTTTATTAGAATTAAATAAATGGCGGATGAAGATGTGTTAAAAATACATAGAAACCTCCTTATCGCATGTGGATGGGGTAAAGAGGTAGATGTCATTTTACTTCTGCAACAAGGTGGCAGTGTCAGAGTTCAAGATCAGGTAGATATCTTGAAAGTTATATTTGTTTTTTAATTACATATCGTCTCATATTTATGCTAAAGTTTGTTGTGTGTCCCAAATTGGTAAAACAACATTTTTCTATTATCATTTTTTTTCCTTGACTAAAGACAAGTCATTCAGTCCTTTGAAATATTTGATAATTTATTTAACATTAAGAATCAAATTTATGTTTTATTTGTATGTACAATGTAGGAATATTTTTTTAACCTCTTAACTTTATGGTATTAATGCTTTTTATGAGGCTAACTATGTTTGTATGTTATCACCCATTCCTTGATATCAAGTGTAGACCAGTCTGTGACATTTATTTTTAAATTTTCTCTTGCATCAAGTATTGAATAATTTGTAATATTTCCGTTAAAGTATACCAACTTTTAAAGAATATTTACTAACTTTTGAAGGAGCATATAGCTTTTTGCATTAATTACACAATTTTTGCAATAAGCTACCCTCAAAATAAGCTTTGGAAGTTTGGCAAATGCAGTCACAAATGCCCTAGGCAAATAAATATCTTAGGTCAAATTTCTCAGAAACATCTTTAGGCATGCCTGAATGTATTTTGTCATATAGAATATTAAAGAAATCTTTTGAAACAATTGATGGCATATATACAGACATTGATTTTTTTGGGAATTATCATTCAAATAATTAATATGTAGACAGTGCAGTGTCTGGAAAATTTTTTTAAAGAAATTTATGTGCAGCAATAATGACATTTTGTGCCATAATTATACGATTTTATTCAGTTAGTATACACTTTATGTAGTAAGCATACCTCACATGCACAAAGTATACAGTTTTATGCAGTGTGTTTGCTATTTTTGCAATTAGTACACAATTTTGTGCATTAGTTATACCATTTCGTATTGGAAATATTTCGTGTTGAAATATTACCATTTTGTTCTGTTAGCATGTTATTTATTACTGTGAGTATATTATTTTTAGTTGTGAGTATACCTTTTTATACAATAAGTTTTTTGTTGCATATGTTTTAGTTTGTGCAGGGAGTATAACCTTTTGTGCATGATAGATAGTTATACCAACTTTCATAACATTTTTTATTGAATGGTATGAGGGTTACAAAAAGCTGTGTTTGGATTGGTTTTTAACTGAGACTAACATCAAACAACAGGGAAAATTATTATATCCTATAATCATAGTTATACCCCTAACAATAATAGGTTTAAATTATATAATATTTGATTATTCCCTTTTTTTATAAAAGTTAACTTTATAATGTTTTTCTTCAATCAAGGTGAAATAATTAAATAAGTTATATGATACAAGGTGCTCAGTGTAGTTGCTTAAAATTTTTAAAAAGATTTATTGCATCAATTTTGAGGAATTGATCAAGTTAGAAAAAAACCATAAACTTGCTATGTGCTGTGAAATGAGAATTGCATAGCACATGGCTTTAGAAAACCTTTATAGTGGGTTTT
The DNA here is from genome assembly GCA_035046665.1 of Euphysa ruthae. Taxonomy (NCBI): domain Eukaryota; kingdom Metazoa; phylum Cnidaria; class Hydrozoa; order Anthoathecata; family Corymorphidae; genus Euphysa; species Euphysa ruthae. The sequence continues at coordinate 17,522 of JAUZNK010023755.1, read as the reverse complement.
TACAAAAGCGTGTGATGCACAGCTGGACAAAAGTAATCAGATATTTTTACAATCTTTTATTCAACAAATTTTGGCAGGGAGAACCCCAGAAAAACTAAAAAATGAACATTTACTATTGTATTTATATTGTTATTTACTAATATATTTTAAAATTTCAGTTGTGCAGAGTGTTATTAGAATATGTGTTATTAGAAAATATTAATAATATAATTTCTGATAACTTGGTGTGCCAGCCATCTTCAAAATTTTTTAGGTTGTTAGGTGATTTCCAAACATGGCTGAAACTCAAAGTTTCCTGAATTTCTCATAGAAATTTGTACATTAGTCTAATATCAAGAAATATGTACGCTTTTGCTATCTGTATGTTTGTGTTATCACATTTTTTTTTGTTATGTCAGCATCTTTTCACCATAGCAAAGCATCCACTAAATTACTCATGAACAGAATCTTAATAAATATGTTACAAAATTTATTTCAAACAGTATTTGAATATATATTGGTGCATACTAGCAAAAATTTCTTAATTTTTTTTGTTGTAAATTACGCTGTGCCTCATTTCCATGAAATAGCATTTATTCTGATTTTTTTTTTCATTTTGACCACACTGTTTACCTTATTAAGCTTCTCAGTTCCTGGGACTGAAAAAGTTGCCAAATTCGATCAGAAAATAACATCATAATTTTTTCGTGCAACGGTAGAATATATTTTGGAATAATTAGGAACACCATCTATTTTGTTTAATATTTATTTACTGTCTGTTGATTGGCTAAATGAATTATATTTCAATCAAAAGTTTTTGTAACAATTCACCGTAACCTTTCAGGTATCTAGAATAAGGAGATTTTGGATATGGTCTTTTTCTTTTGGTTTCTAAAATGTCAGTAAACATTACAGGTGCGCTTATTTAATAGAATAGCCTGTATTAGTTTTTCTAAGTTTGGCATTAAACGCACCATTATCAATGCCTTAATACTGGTAAACATGGTGTCGATATCTTTTAACTTAAAATTTATTTCAATGTAACTTTCAGAATTATTTTATATTTCATAATTTAGGATGGCAGAAACTGTCTCCATTATTCTGCTTGCAAAGGGCATATACAAGTAACAAATCTTCTCATTGAAAAAGGTTGTGCCATCAATGCAAAAGATAAGGTAATCATACATCATATTCTTTGTCAGAATTCCATAATGCTGGAATTAACCTATCAAATGTGCGTGTATATTTAATTTTTTTAAATTCTCTTTTCAGCTTCAACATGCTGTTTGTGATAGTTTTTCGAAAATGTAATTCATAGACTCAGAAATATTGTTTATTACTTCCATTTTTTTTTTGTGTTGGGAAAATGTGTTGTTAAAATATATATCATTTTGATATAAAAAGATACTTAAGGAAAAACTTCTATTTCCTATTGGTGCTCAGAAATAGTTTCATATTTTTCACCAAAAGTTTGCTAGAAATGCACTTTTAGGAGATTGGATTATGTGAATTATGTAAAATTTATATTAAAAGTTCGTCTATATGAGAATCTACAAAGAACGTTAAATTAGGGAAAATTCCAGAAAAAATAATTTCAAAAACTCAAGCTAAAACTTTTAGAAAAAACCCGTATGAGTGGTATTAACTCTTTGTATGGAGTTTTTAATAAATGTCTTGATCTTGCTTTGCTTCTGTAAAATGTTTTTGTTAAGGCCTAGGTTTAAAGGTGAGGTGAATATGTTCAATCAGTTGATTGAATATATGTTCCTCATAGCTTTATAGGTTTTATAGTTACGTAGATATTTCAATTATTGGCAATTTTTTTTATATGGATGCCAAAATTATTATTTCAGTCTTTTTTATATTTATATTAATTTTGTGGTATATTAATGCTGGCTAAATTGGCCAATTTTGATGTTTTTAAAATCTTTACTATTTAAGCAAAAAAAAAATTTTTTTATATATATATAAAAGCTTGATTAATATTTTATATTACATATATATAATATATTTCTGTTGAAGAAACGGATTCAAGCAATTTTTATCATGCTGCTCTTGTATATACTTTTGATTTCACTAGATAACCTTAATAAAAATATCTAGTTATAATTTTTATTTCACCAACACCCTGCTAAATAAGAAATTAATGAATTGAGTCAAATTAATGCACACAAGATGGAATCAATATGAATTAAATAATTATCATTTGCAGGGTAACAGAACACCATTGCACTTAGCTGCAGAGGAAGGTCATCATGACATCGTCTCAATACTACTTGATAATAATGCTGATTATAATGCACAAGATGAGGTAATCTCTAATTTTTACCAGTATGGTAAAAATATTAAGAATTATAAAACATTAAGAATTTTTTAAAACAAGACTAGTAGTATAGTTTTATGTTATAAATTTCGCTTGTATTGCAGGGCTTATAAAAACTTGAAATGCCTAGAAAATAATGGATTTTTGAACAAGTCAAGGAAAAATTGGAGAAATTTTTTTGAAAATATCTAAAATTTTAGGAAAATGTAATTGATTTTATTCTCTCGATAATATATTTTTCTTCTCAAGAATAAATATTTTTTTAATCAATTTTGTATAACATCTTAAGCCTACTCTAAATTATCTCATCTCTAAATTACAAATATAGTCCGTGTAAAACTTTTAATTTTCCTTAACTTTCTACTAGACTATAAAAATGTTTTTTCTTCAAATTGAATTGTTTTGACTTTTTTTTCTTTTTTTTTCTTTTTTTTTAAGTTTGTCTAGAGATTCCAGAAATATAAGTTTTTCAGATTTAAATGAAAGAAAAAAGCAAATATAATTAGTGTGTCATCTTTTTTTTATTCTTTTATAATTTAATTATTTTTATTCGTTCTTACAATCCACAACAGCGAAGAGTTGTTCCTATTTACCATTATCATTATATGCTGACTTCAAGTACATAAGGTAATTCTAAGTTGTGAGTCTAAAATTTCACTCACATTTTGGAATATAAACATGTAGTAGTTTAGAAGTTTCTGCAAAAAAAAAAAAAAAATATGTCAAGTTTAAAACTAATCTGATTTTATGAATAAGCTAACTATACAATAATACAGTATACAGTATACAATAATGAATGTGAGATGAAAAAAATATCTCACTTTAACAAAATGCTTTTTAAAGACTTTTGTTACAATCAAGTTGTATCAGGAGGGTTTGAAAATTTCAGATATTTAATATGCAATTAATTTATTCGCTCTTAGATTTTATTCCTAAAAAACTCTTAAAGTTTTTTCACTACATAATATGTACAGTATTTGAAATTTATATTTTTAGGAGGGAAATACTGCATATCATGTAGCATGCATGAATGGAAATTCTGATGTTATTGAACTTCTTATTCACATCAAAGCTGACTTGAATCTGAAGAACATGGTAGCAATTTATTATTATTGTATTTTTTCATCAGTATTTTTTATTATTTGCCTTTATAAACATAGGATTCATTCGCTTTTGACCTTTTTCCTAAACTTTTTATTATTTTTATCGTAATAGGAATTATTTGTTCTCAGCAGACCAAATCGTATCAATTCTTCTTCATAACTGTTCGTTATTTAAATTTTAACCATAAAATACTTTTTTCACCAAAACTGGTCAAATTTAGCCTAGAAATTATGTATTTGTAGTTTTAATCACATAGGATAAAGTTAAATTGGTCTAAAAAAACAATTTATAGCCATTATTCCTCTTTCTGGTTTACCAAAGAGAAGACTATAATCTTCTATTTGGTGAACCATAGAGAAAAATCCTTTAAAATTAACTTATGTTTGTTAATCTGTTTGGTTCTCTGTTTGTTAGCAATATGTTAGCAGCCATTAATTAGTTTGTCTAGAGTTTTGTGTTAATTTATATTTTTAAGTTTTTCTGTTCTTGGCCAGAATATATGTATATATTTTTTTTGAAAACAAAATATTCAAAAATCAAAATATTTGATATTTTAAATTTTTGGTATTTTATATATCTGTAATCCCCAGAGCAGATAATATTGGGAAAAGAACAAATCTCATTTAAATTTTTTTTACTTTGTATGTATTTGCTTTAAATTCTTTTAGGGTAAATTGTAATTTAGCACTTGTTTGTTGTTGCAAATTAATTTAATTGTGAATACAGCATTTGTATTGTTAACTGCTGTTTTTTTTGGATAATTTTTTCATAGGATGGCTACACTCCACTTCATGTTGCTACTGCTAATTGTCATATGCAATCAATAGCCCTTCTTATGGCTTCTGGTGTCAACAGCTCTGCCGTAGATAATGTAAGTTTGTATGTAATCGAAAATTCCGTATTTAATCTAAAACTTTGTTGTTTTATAAATCCCACAATTCATACCTGAAACCATTCTTACTCAAACTCATTACCTTTCAGTTCCTTACTAGGACAAACTAAAGTTTAATGTTCTAAAATTTTAATATTCAATATATTGAATAACACTTCCCCGCTCATAGAATTTTTTTATGCAGCATTCCTATTATTATTTATTACAAAGTTTTAAACCATAGAAATTATTAAAAGCGTTAGAAAAAAAATTTGTGGGTTTATCATAGATAAAAACTAAAAACATCTAAATCAGAAATTGCCTGAAAAATTGGGCCAGCATAAAAGCCACAGTTTCATAATATTTTAGTGATTGCACGTTTAATTTTACTATTTGACTTGGCTTTTTTAGCTTTTCATAGCGATGATATTAAAGTTAACATATTTATTATTTTCAGTTTATTTTTTTTTACTCGTTAAATTAATTTTTGTTATAATTTACTCTTTAGAATGGTGATTCTGCTTTACATTTAGCAGCTCAGATGAAATCCAGTAAAGTTTTCAAATGCTTGGTTGATTTAGGGATAGATGTTAATATTCAAAACCATGTGAGTTGTTTTTTTCTCAAAGAGGTTATTTGATAAAAAAAAACAAGTCAATTTCATGCTTGAAAAATAAAAAGTTTTTTTGATGCGAAAACCTTTATTGGTTTTTGCTATGCTAGAATATTTTATCTTATCATAAAATAATTGGATAAATTTCCATTTAATATTTTAGATTTTGCAATGATTTTATATGATATAAAGAATTTAATGGTACCTTACACATGCTTACCTTACACCTGCTTACCTTACACCTGCTTACCTTACACCTGCTTACCTTACACCTGCTTACCTTACACCTGTTTACCTTACACCTGCTTACCTTAAATCTGCTAATATTTATTTAGAGAAAAAAATGCTTTTTTAAGTTCGATAACAAAAAGATTTTATTATTGTATAATAACCAGAGCAAAAGTTATTTTGTAGATTTTTTTCAAGGATTTGTGTTTCATCAGCACTTCGGTATGTTCTGAATAAAATAAATAATGCAAAAAACAGTTTTTTGGAGATTTCTAAAAGTTTTACATTAATAGATTTATCAAAAAATACACTTCTATGTCAGAGAAGTTTAAATTTGAAAAAATTTCTCCCTAATTTTGTTAATTTTTAATTAATGTAAGACTAATTAAGATTTGTTTCTAATTGTTTACTGCATACTCTCTCAATATTGTAATTGTTTCAATTAATTCATTGCTTACAGGATGGAAATACAGCATTACATATATGTGCATCCAATGCAAATATGCATCATGTGCAATGGATACTGAACGGAGAGCAGCCAGTTGAACTTAGTCCTAACAATGTGAGAACTTAATTTTAAAAGTATTAATAGCTAAATTCACATGTAACATCATTTTTATAATGAGCTATAAACCATGTCTAGAAATGCGTGCGAGCAGACACTAGTGTTTAATTTTTTATTAGTGCACAAAGGGAGTATTTAATAATTAGTAATTAAACTGATGTAGCTAAATTATAAAGCACATTGAAATTTAATTTTGTTAAAATTTTTACCCTAAACATTAGATCACTGGTCACCTTTTATGGTGTTTGCTTTTTAGCTATTTTCAAAAGATCAGGTGTAAAATTGTGCAAAAACGAAAAAATTTTTTTAAACATGTTATTATTAAAATAACAAATGATGCAGCAATAAATTCACCAAACCAATTTAGTGTTGGTAAAAATTTTACAAATCTCTTAATAGTTAGAAATAATGTTTTTTTTGCTGATGTGAGATCGCTAATTTTAGTTTTTTGTTAATTCATAAAGCCTATATTTATATCAAATATATAATATTTATTATAATATTTGATATATTTTAGGAACAGTGTTTGTTTGAGCAGTTTTCATTTTGATCCTTTTGTGTCAAAGTGGTGGTAGTTTTACAGTAAGCAGTGATCATCTGGTACTTTGCCTCCAGTTATTTTTAAATACGTAACTACTTCTTAGTTGTAGCAGTGGACGAACCTATGCTGGAATGATATAATATAATATAACATATAACAACCAGCACGTGGGAGAGAAACTCTTTTTTTTTAAGTTGCAGCACTTGACAGTAAATTAGAAATTGATTATGTTGGAATTTTGAAAATGGGTATCAAAGCTGTAGAAAAAATTTTCTGTAATATGTAATATGATTAGAAAAACCTTGACTCCCAGAAAAAGTCATCCATGACCACCCATTCATCTATTCCAAAATTTATTTTCTTAAATTGTGCATTAAGCCATATGATAACAATGCCAAAACACTAATGGTTCTTTTGTTTATACTGAGCCCAAATATGTCTTAAATATGATAATTTTTAAAATTAAAAAGAAAAAAAGAAAACATTTTTAAATTTTTTCAAAATCTTTGTCATATTTTTTTTTCTAAATGCTGTTAGTTAAAGTTAAAGGACTATAGAAGTCATCTTTGACCCTTTTGTCTTCATTCAACTGCTGAAAAATTCTTCCCAGGGCCTTTGCCCTGACACATGTTTAATTTTGTCGGGAAACTAAAATTTTCAAGAAATTATGTTCTGATTCTACTGAAATTTTGTTTGGTATTTGAGAATATCATACATGATTACTTTTGAAATTTGGTTATATTGAAAAGTTTATCGGGCCCAGTGCCCATGACTGGAAATATCATTTTATCATGGGCACAAAGATTATCTTCTCCTGGAAATTAGTCACTATAAAGAAATACTTTATTATAAACATAAGAGACTGATGAATAATATATTTTTTGTTTCCAAGCAAAGAATTAGATGAATAGTCAATAACAAAATCCTACAGAAATTTGATTAAAATATTATTAAATTATAAATTATATACCTTCAAAAAAATTTTTTGAAAGAACATATTTTTATGAAATTAATTTTGGCAATTAAATACATAAAATTTATTTTTTGCTTTGGCCTTTTCCCCAAAACATTTTAATTTTCATATTTTACTGTGCAGGTAAAATTTATGACAAGAGTTTTCGCGCTACTAAAAATCCAATAATGTCATGATAATCTTTTTTGACAAGCTCTTCATTTTGATAAAATTACAATATATATAAAATTATAAGTTTTGCATGTATAATAAATAGTGTAAAGGAATATTGCAATTAAAATTCTTATTTTTAAATAAAATTGAATGAATCTTTTAGTATAAAAATCTAATAATAGCAAAAATTGACTTTTATGGTGGCATTTAGATTCTGACTTTTTGTTCAATCATTTTTTATGATTTTAATCTAATCATTTGTTTTAGAATTAGCTAGCAAAAATTTACTTTTATGGTAGCATTTAGGCTCTGATTTTTTGTTCAATCATTTTATGATTTTAATCTAATCATTTATTTCACAATGAGATAGCAAAAATTTACTTTTATGGTGTCATTTAGATTCTGACTTTTTGTTCAAACATTTGTTATGATTTTTAATCTAATCATTTGTTTTACAATTAGCTAGCAAAATTTTACTTTTATGGTGGCATTTAGATTCTGACTTTTTGTTCAATCAATTTTTATGATTTTAATTTCATATTTTGTTTTAGAATTAGCTAGCAAAAATTTACTTTTATGGTGTCGTTTAGGCTCTGATTTTTTGTTCAATCATTTTTTATGATTTTAATCTAATCATTTGTTTCACAATGAGATAGCAAAAATTTACTTTTATGGTGTCATTTAGGCTCTGATTTTTTGTTCAATCATTTTTTATGATTTTAATCTAATCATTTGTTTCACAATGAGATAGCAAAAA